>CAUYSK010028998.1:0-27862 GCA_963575035.1 Avahi laniger | reverse complement strand
GGTTTTAGTCCATCAGTTCATTCACACAAGTAAAATCTGAGAATGAGACACTCGTGACTGCAACTCTATCTACTGATATGACTCATGCCTGATTTGACTAACTGGCGTTACCTCCAGGAGTGTGCATAAAGAGTTTCAGCTCACATTAGATGTAATATGGGCTGACAGGAGAGAAAAATCTAATCCATCATCTGAGAGTACTCTTTTTTCTTTTGAGACAGGTTCTCGCCTTGTTGCCTGGGCTGCAGTGCAGTGGTGATCATTAGCTCACTGCAATCTCAAACTCCTGGGCTCAAGTGATCCTCCTGCCTCAGCCTCCCGACTAGCTGGCAGACACACACCATCACGCTCACCTAATTTTTCTATTTTTAGTAGAGACAAGATCTCACTCTTGCTCAAGCTGGTCTTGAACTCCTGAGCTCAAGTGATCCTCTGCCTTGACCTCCCAGAGTGCTGAGATCACAGGCGTGAGCCACTGTGCCCGGCTAAAGTGTTACAATTGAAGCCACTCTAGGTCACTTTTGCTCTTTAGATTTGTGATCAATACTCCTGGAAAACAGCAGAGACCCAAGGGTGTACGAGGCATGTTCCTGTGTGGGCACAGGCACAGCACACTCAAGTTTTTTGCCTTTCCTCCCAGATCAAGGAGGAGGTTCTGGCTCCATTTTCCTGCATCAGGAGCTTTCAACCGAGAGTTAGGGAAGAAGTGTCCACTTCTCTAAATGTCCAATTGACTGGGAAGTACTTACTGAGCACCTTTCCAGAGACTGCCACTGGAGACCTTAATTTTAGGTTTAGTTAGCGCTTTGCCTTTTTAGCTTTCTGGAAGGTGGGGGAGTGAGCTGGCCCAGCTGGTACCAGAAACAAGAAGGCAGGGAGGGCAGAAGGGAGGCCATCTGTGAAATGGCCCTAAGACCCTCACTGTCCACCAAGTACATTCTCAGCCCCTGGGCCCCACCTGGGCCCCTTTAGGAGCTCTTCTGGTGAAAGCCATTATCTCAGCGTTTTAACCTGTCTCACCCCCAGCCCCCGAAAGGACAGCTGTGGCCCACAGTCAATCAGCAAGTGCTCTGGGAACGCCGGGCTCTGGGGCAGGGTTGAGGGGAGTCCCAAAGAAGTGAGGAGGGAGCTCCCATCACAGTGGGAGGAGCAGTGTGGCCACCCTTTACTGCTGGCCTGGGTGAGGGGCCTAGAAAGGCTCTTCCACACCAGGCATGGCCACATCAGGGCTGCCCATGGTCCACTCAGACAGTCACAGCACCAGTTTCAAGGGACACGAGGCCTGGGCAGTCCCAGCACTGGCTCCTGGCATGCCAGATGGCCCGAGTCGACACTCATGCTATGTGAGCAGGGATGTACAGTGCACACAACTGCAGACTCAGCTTCCACACACGCCCAGCTCTGTGCTGTCTGAGTTAATCTGATTTCTGCCATTGTCCTGTGGGCGGGGAACCATGTCTGGGAACAAGGGTTTTAAAAGCTAAATACTAGGGTGGAATCAACCTGAAACTTATCACAAGAAATCAGCTGCTGGGAGTCCTGGAAAGGTCCCAGTTATTCTTAGAGAAGCCGACACCCCTCAATCTGACCACGGGAGCTGGTTCTGTTGAATCCAAACATCTACTGACATGAGGTCTCTTAAAGGGGAAAACATAACTGAATGAACGACATCTTACACAAAGCTCTGCTCCGCCTCCTTCTGCACCCTGCCCTGCAGTAGCCGCCTGCACAGCTACTAAAGAGCTGGTTCCACCTGCAGCCTCCTGGTCCGACCTTCCCCTTGGGAGTGTCTTCCCCACTGTAACCTAAGTCCCTCGTAAGAATGGACTGTTCCACGTTCATGTTAAATTCTAGCACAGGGCTCTGTGGGCAGTGGGCCTTCAGTGAGGGCTCATGGACACAGGTCAGCCACACAGCCTGTAGCTCACTGCAAAGTAGGAGACAGCCACAGTCCCAGGGAGATGCCAGCTATCCCAGGGAAGTCACAACAAGCAAGGAAGGCAGTGAGCATCACTCACATGGCCACAGCCCTCCTCGGAACATTCAGTCTTTAAGAAACAAAACAGTATCTTCTTCGCTGACACAAAAACGTCCACCACCCAGAAAAGAAGAAGATCAGAGCAGGCTGCTGCTCACTGCTAACTCACTGTCTCATCCTTTCACTCTGCTCTCTCTCATTCAGAAGGCGATGGCCAATGGCCAGCTGAGTCAAGAACAAACTGCCACCTCCTTGGCAGAGTTAAAAAAAAAACAGGTTTTTGCCTGCAGAAGTCGTCACAATTGAGAACTCTCTCTCCCCAGAGAGGCTGGAAAGCATGTCCCCAAGCCTCCAGATCCCGTTTCATGGCACAAACACAGTCTGCCAGGAAATCCACAGAGGCCACAGGATTCCAGCCTCTAGTTCTGAGGTCAACCCACCTCCTGCAAACAAGAACAACTCGGGCACAGAGACATAGACACACACGCCCATGCTGAAATGCTGCTGAAACCCACAGATTATTAAAAAGCCTGACCAGAACACTGTCATCAAGAAAAAGGCTTATGATGTACTCTCATTCACTGCTGGTGGTAATATAAACCGTATCATCAAACTTTAAAACGTGCTGTGATATGGAGGCTGCTTCTAAAATGGTCCCACTCTGGACAGTCACAGCCAGGCTGATTTCTTCCTCACATGTGGGCTGTACCTGCTGACATGCTTCTAACACACAACACAGCAAAAGGGACAGGACAGCACTTCTGAGATTGGGATGCCCAGTTTTTGTGCTCTTGCTCACTCGCTCTCTTCTTGACAAAGCCAGTGAGGACCTGAAGTCCTCAGTCTTCCAGCCCAGGGGGAACCGAGTCCCTCCTGATACCACCAAAGGAGGTGGGATGCATAGCACCCTCAACGAGCCTTCAGAAGGGGCTGCAGCCCCAGGTGGCACCCTCGCTGTACCTCTGTGAGCAACTCTGAGTCAGAGGACTGGGTTCCTGATCCACACAACTGGTGCTGTTTTAAGCCACTGCACTTTGCTGCCAGTTGTTACACAGCAACAGATAACACGTTCAGTGGGTTTATCCAGTGGAAATGAAGATTCCACCCCAGGTATACCCAAGACACACTTGTGCACATGTATGACAGGATACACACATAAGAGTTTCATCACAGCATTGTTTATAATCACCAAAAACTGGAAACAACACAAGTGATATCAATATAAGGATGGATAGGCCGGGCACGGTGGCTCACGCCTGTAATCCTAGCACTCTGGGAGGCCGAGGCGGGTGGATCATTTGAGCTCAGGAGTTCGAGACCAGCCTGAGCAAGACGGAGACCTCGTCTCTACTAAAAATAGAAAGAAATTACTTGGACAACTAAAAATCTATATAGAAAAAAATTAGCCAGGCATGGTGGCGCATGCCTGTAGTCCCAGCTACCTGGGAGGCTGAGGCAGTAGGATTGCTTGAGTCCGGGAGTTTGAGGTTGCTGTGAGCTAGGCTGATGCCACGGCACTCTAGCCCAGGCAACAGAGTGAGACTCTGTCTCAAAAAAAATATATATATATATATAAATATATAAGGATAGATAAACTATGGTACATCCGTGCACTGATAAAAATTAACAACGGAGCTATACATAACAGCATGGATATCTATAAAGTGTAGCAAAAAAGGTAAAAGACAAAAAAATATGCATAACACAACTGCATCCATATAAAGTTCAAATACAAGTAAAACCAAACTGTGTAATTTAGGGACGCTTACATGGGAAGTACAGCTCTAAAGAAAAACAAGGAGGCCAGGCATGGTGCCTCACACCTGTAATCCCAGCAATCTGGGAGGCTGAGGTGGGAGAAGCACTTGAGCGCAGGAATTTGAGACCAGCATAAGTAAGAGTGAGACCCATCTCTACCAAAAAAAGAAAAAAAAAAGTCAGGCAGTCATCGTGGTGTGCAACTGTAGTCCTAGCTACCCGGGAGGCTGAGGCAGGAGGATGGCTTGAGCCCAGGAGTGGGAGGCTGCATGAGCTACGAGATGCCACTGCATTCCAGCCTGGGCAACAGAGTGAGATTCTGTCTCAACAAAAACAAGCAAGGAAACTAAGCACCCCTCCTCACAACCCTCCACTCCTTCATTAAAAAAAAAAGAAAAGAAAAGCAAGGAGATGGTTTATAATAAGATGCAGCATAGTTTTATTTCTTGATCTGGGCATGGTTTCATTGAAGTTGAATGTACCTCCCAATATGTGCATTTGACAATAAAGAGGAGGGAGAGAAAAAGCAAGGAAAAAAGTCTACTCTATATCATGCTCATCTGCAACTGTAAATAAAATTCTTCTACTTAATCACAACTGCTAGGCCGGGTGCAGTGGCTCACGCCTGTAATCCTAGCTCTCTGGGAGGCCGAGGCGGGCGGATTGTTTGAGCTCAGGAATTCGAAACCAGCCTGAGCAAGAGTGAGATCCCGTCTCTACTAAAAATAGAAAGAAATTAGCCGGACAACTAAAATATATAGAAAAAATCAGCCGGGCATGGTGGTGCATGCCTGTAGTCCCAGCTACTTGGGAGGCTGAGGCAGGGGGATCGCTTGAGCCCAGGAGTTTGAGATTGCTGTGAGCTAGGATGACGCCATGGCACTCTAGCCCGGGCAACAGAGTGAGACTCTGTCTCAAAAAAAAAAAAAAAATCACAACTGCTAAGTTCAGAACTCTAGGCCCAACCTAGAATTTAATACCAAAGTCACTGTCTTCCCCAAACAAAATGGTCTTACTTCTTCAGTAAACCAAGGGGGTATTAATCACATCCCACCTTTCATATACCTGTTTTTAAAACTTAAGTCAAATAAAGGCTAGAAATAAGATGTGACATCAGGAACATTAGTCACAGAATTAAAAACCTCAGAGAAAACAACAGCAATTCTTCGTTGCCACAACACACATTCTGGAGAGAAGAAGCTTTGCCCACAAGGGTCAGCTCAGCAGGAGCAGCGGGCTGGGCGTCAGGCTGGGGGAGCGTGGGGAAGGGAAGGACACACGCTGCTGGCTATTCAGCCTCAGTCCCACCGGAAGTCCCCGGTCAGCGCCTCTGCGGCAGCTGTGCCCAGTCCTGGTGGGGCCCCTCAGCCCGTCAGCCCTGTCTCGAGGTTACCCACGCTCTGCTGTTCCACCAGCAGGCCCCGCTCAGGGCCTAGACCCTCTTAGTGCATACTCGCCTGCTCCCACACAGACACCCAGAGACACACTGGGCTCCCTGCCTCCCTTCCACTCCAGAAGTGCACAGTTTTCCCTTAAAAACTCCTAAGTAAAGTTTAATTTGCCAGTAATGAATACAAGCAAACTTTGAAAAAAAAATTAAGACTGCATTTTCTACATATAATTTATCCAGAAGAAAAGACTCACTTCTGGAAATGAATAAATTTCCCTCTCCTTTTGGAAGAAGCCAGGTGAGGAGCCTGGGAGAAGGAGTCTTGCGCCATTGTTTGGTGGGTCTCACTGAGTCCTCGCTGGCGGCACCAGGCCAGCCACGGCTCCGGGGCTGCAGTGCTCAGTTCCTCCCCATCCCAGGGCTCCTGGCTTCAGGGGAAGCTCCCGCGCCACACACGATCCCCTGCTGCAGCGTGAAAGACAATTCCCCTCACTTGTCTTCTAGGGCAAAGTTCTATTTTCTTTTTAAAAACAAAGGCCCATAAGGTGGTGTAAACCTTGGGACACGTATAATTTTCAAGTCACTTATTTAGATGAGCCAGCCATGTGAGAGTTGGGGGTGTTTGTTCTGAGGAAAAGAACTTAGGGGCAGGAGAAAGAAAAGGCCACGTTTGAATTTACTTCTTACAAAACACAAACTACGGGGAAACTCAATTTATGTGCATGGCGACATCTCTAACCTCCACCCCTATCTACAAATTCATACCCCCTCTCTAGACATGCTGGTGACAGCACCTCACAAGAGTGAACCAAGATAGAAGCCACCAGCGTGTGGACCCCACAGGCATCTCCGGACGCAGAGCTGCTCAGCAATGCCTTTCTCTTACCCTGCCAGTGCCCAGTGCTGTACTGAGAGCACCGCCTGTAGGAGGGACCTGCAGAGCATGCTTTGAGCCAGGCTGGCAGCAAGGCGTGGACACAATGGGGGCAGAACCACCAAGCACAGGTGCCCCGTGAGGGCAGAAACCTCCTCCGTAGGAACCCCAGGACCGTGTGTGCACAGGCAAGCATACATGCACACGCAAGAGCATGCACGCACACATGGCTCGTGGCATCCACGTATCCATCTTGGCAGACTTGGGCTCTCCCCTCTGGGAGCACCCAGTATAGAAGGCAGATGAGATGTCTTCACACACCAAAGGCCGGGAAGTGCCACAGGCCCCTGGAGAGATGCAGATTCCAAAACCCCCATCTCTGGCCCACAGGAATGGTGCTCTGTTAACGTGAAAGTAAGTTTACCATCACGCAAGGACCACATAGCCCATTCTCTGTACTTTGTCCAGTTAAGACAATGAACACACCTAAGCCAGGCTATGTGGCAAATGACAAGTGACCATGCTGGGCTAGGATGACAGCTTCATCCACTGGGTTGAAGATTTCCTTCACGTGAAAGTATGAAAGTATTAATAGAAGCAGCTACTGGTAGAAAACCTCATCCAGGGGAAGGCATAATTCATTATTTTTATTTAAAGAAAAAAATAGCTGCCAGGTGTTACCAACATAATAGTCATCAGAATGACACTCCACCCTACAAAAACATGCAGTCATCTCGGAATATCTGTGGCTGAGAAGGCTATCATCACACGAATTATCTTTTATTTGTATTTCAATTTCCAAAGTTCAACTGCATCATCAGGCATTTGCTGATGAAACTGTTGAGAAAGCTTGACTTCCCACTATGAAACCTAAGAGTTAAGAAACTCAGACCACGTTTTCATTTATGATTTAATTTAAACAAAATAGGTAATAGCAGTATTCCTGCTTGTCACATGCGAGCACTGTGTTCTGCCTTCATGTGACAACTCACAGCATCTGCCTGACGCCCAAGCCAGGCCCTCAGTTGTCTCCACATCACGCATGGAACACAAGAGCGCAGAGGGTCGCCCCATCCCAGAACTGGCACGGGGTGGGCTGACCACATAGCCGAGGGATGGCAGAACAGTAGGATGGAAAAGTCAGAGTCCCTGAACAGCCCATATACTGAGCTGGGCTGCTCACCTCCTCCAGGTGGTGAGGCAGATTTCCACCCCATCTAAGGCACTATGTTCTGGGGTCTCGATGTTCCCTAACACAGCTCAAGCTGGCATTTGCCCTGCTCTGCTCGAGGCGCCTGCATGGTGACTGCAATGACCTGCACCCACTCGTTTCAGACCCTGCCTGGTTACTATCTCATACTTCCACGCTGGACCACAGTGCTGGATTGAGGCGGCAGCGGTGCTGAGTCCTGAAGTGTGTGCAGGACCCTGCCAGGCCCACAGAGACCCTGGGGAGGGGAGGACATCATTCAGACCAAACCCACAGCAGGGCCAGGGCTTCAGCATCAACTTGTATTTATTAGACTTTAAAAACATCATCAGCCAGGCACGTGCACATCTGTAGTCCCAGCTACTTGGAAGGCTGGGACAGGAAGACTGCTTGAGTCCAAGAGTTCGAGGCTGCAGTGAGCTGTGATTGTGCCAGTGCACTCCAGCCCGGGCCACAGAGCAGGACTCTGTCTCCAAAATAAATAAGTAAATAAAAATAAAAATATCACCTATGAGCACAAAATGAAAGCTCATCAACACCCGAGAAGTCAACGACTTCCAAAATGTTCATATATACTGACATCCACCCCTTCACAGCAGCACTAGCGTGGGTGTTTGGGCAAACTGAAGCACAGCTTCCTCTGAGTTAATAAGAGTGTACTCCCGAGAGGAGACAGTGCAGCTTATGTGGAAAACCGCCATCCTATGCCATTAAAAGTCACCAAGAGCACAGTGAGTTTAAACTAGACACTGTTTATGGTCCTAACAGCAGGAGACGTGAGCTTTGTGCCTGGGAAAACCATCTTCAAAGCAACGACTGTTTTCCCAGCTGTGAATACTCCGTCCTGGGAAATCTTTTCTTACCATTACAAAAACAATTTTGAAAAGACTGTACAAATATGCAGCCTCATCTGTCCATTCTGGTATTTTAGACCCAAAACTGGAGAACTTTCATGAGCACATTGTCGGATTAGCCAGTGACTAATATTCCTTATAAACCTCAGTGAATATTATAATGAAATAAGCTCCCTTGAATAATTGTGGTGTCAAGTCACTTAACTGAGAACAATAAACTCAGAGGCTTCCTTTAAACAATCAGGAAATGGAAATAATCTCAGCTGAAGAAAGGGCAAAGACAAGAAGCCCTAGACTTTCACATTCTCTATGTTATTAATATGTATAATCTTATAAAAGAAAAATGTTAAATGGTTATAATAAAGTAAAAAGACATTACAGCACTAGACAAAATTACCTGGGAAGGAATATGCACGAATCACAAATAAGCTCTTGGCACCTCTGTAGCAAAATTCCACTTAAGCTTAAAGTATCAAATTTATACCATGATTAATGATTCCAAGATAATGACTACATGACCTGCCCCGTCCAAAGCCAAAGGGGGAAAAACAGCCATGAAATAGAGATTCCGTCAGGAGACTCGGTCCTAGCCTGGTTCTGTCATCAGCTGTGGGAACAGGTTTCTCAACACGGAGGGTGGTAACCCCAGCCTCGGACCCCCCAGGGATGTCATGGAGCAAGGCAGGTGACCAACCTGGGCCTCTGTGAACCAGACGCCTCAGAAGGACAGCAGCTGCCAATGCAGGTGGCCTGACATCACCTTAGCCCTTCGAAGTGTGGTCCAGTCTCAAAAACAGCAAAAGGACTACATAAACTGGGAGAGTCTGATCATTAGTCACCCCACAAACCACGGCAGTGAAGCTACTCTGGAAACCTGAGACCAGTCATGCTTTTTAAAATACCTGGGAAAAAATTACAAATATGCTAAAATGTACCAAATATTTCTTTCTTAACTATTCCATGTTTTTTGTATTTTTCATAATGGGTATGTTTTATTTCTTAAAAGAGGGGGAAAGTTTTGTTTTTAAAATTTTAGTTAAGAATGTTAAAAATGGCCATCTATAAATTGAATCTATGTTAACAGTTCAACTGTCTTAGAAACACGAGTCCATATAGAAGGAAAGGAAAGGAACACACAAGGGAGAGAGCCGACTGCTGAAAGGAAAGATTGAGTAGGTCACTTTCCTTTTTACACCTTCCTTTTTTATTATGTCAGTGAATTTTATTCAGTAAGTGAACAGGGAGGGCAAAGCATTTCCAAGGCATGTGCTGTGTGTACTTTATTTGAAATAGTTGTTTTCATCATCCCTCACCATTCCTAGACACTCCTGTCTGAGCAGCTGAGACTCCATGCCCTGCCTGCTGCCTGCCCACAGAACATGCAGCCCGTGCACGCTCTGTGAACAGATGCGGGGCAATGGCCACGGCAGAACTCTTCATGTGGGGGACACTCCCACCTCACCACAAAGACAGGTAAGTGGTTTCTTCCTACAGATTCTCCGAACAAAGACAGGTTTGTGGACGTCTGGGCATAAGAGGGCAGGCAGTCCAGACTACAACCAGAACAAGGACCCCAGAAGTACTTCTGAGTGCCCGCTGTGTTTCAGGCAGCAGCAGTGTGCAGGGCCAAAGAGAGAGCAACAAGCAGTATGGACAACGTGGCAGGCAGAAAGGAAGAGGCAGGCAGGGGTCGATGGTGGGGACAGGGAGGCAGGGCCAGATCAGGACTGACAGTGTGGTGAAGGGCCGACACGCGGTCCTGGCAGTGTGGTCTGGCTTACGTGAGAAAGAGTGTGCCAGCCAACACGCGCGCGGGGTGCCAAGAGCTTTGGAGAAAAGTACAGTCCTGGTGAAAATGACAGAGGCTCAGTGGAGGGGGAGGGTCTAGTTCCGTATGTATTTTGAAGGCAGAGGAAACAGGGCTTACTGGATGTGGAGTCTTGCTCACAGCAAGAAAAGGAATCAGAAGACACCCATGTTAGGGAGTGGAGCCCATAACTGTCCCAGCTCCCACAAGTCAGCTGGTGTGGAATCAGCAGGACCCCTTCCCTCCACCCTGCTTCCTCAGCAGCAAAGGGCAGCTGCACCAAGTGAGTAAACAATGACAGGATAACCAAGCCATCCATACACCTGCGGTCCCCAACCCCCAGGCTGTGGACCGATACCAGTCCGTGACCTATTAGGAACTGGGCCACACAGCAGGAGGTAAGCGGCGGGCAAGCGGGTGAAGCTTCATTTGTATTTACAGCCGCTCCCAATTGCTCACATCACCACCTGAGCTCTGCCTCCTGTCAGAGCAGTGGCCACATTAGATTTTCACAGGAGCACAAATCCTAGTATAAACTGCACACTTGAGGGATGTAGGTTGTGGCTCCTTAGGAGAATGCAATGCCTGATAATCTCAGTAGAGCTGAGGCGGTGATGCTAGTGAGGGGAGCAGCTGTGAATACGGATTATCATTAGGAGAGAGGTTTGACTGCACAATAAATGTAGTGCGCTTGAATCATGCCAAAACCATCCCCTCCTCCCAGGGTCCATGGAAAAACTCTTCCATGAAACCGGTCCCTGGTGCTAAAAAGGTTAGTGACTACTGCTCTATAGAATTTTCACGGAAAAAAGATACAAAAACTTTACAGTCGTGAGTTGCTTAACAATGGGGATACTCTCAGAAACGCACCCGCATTCTCGAGTGCACTTATACACAAATCTAGATGGCACCGCCTACAGCACACCCTGGCTACATTGTACAGCCTATCACTCCCAGGCCACAAACCTATACAGCACGTTACTGTATTGAACACTGTTGGCAACTATACCACAATGCAAAGTATTTGTGTCTAAACATACCTAAACACAGAAAAGGTACAGTGAAAATATGGTATTATAATCTTACAGGACCACCACTCTACATGCAGTCCAATGTTGACCAAAACGTAGTTAGGCAGCATGTGGCTGTATTTTGTTTTTCACCTTTTTCCTCAGCTCAGATTTCCTCTAAAAAAAGAACATGGAAACAAACACTATACTCAGTCCAAACTTTTCAACACCTGAAAACTTCCAGAAACCATTATCATCATCAAAATGGTCCTTTTTCCATTAAACACATTTCCCACCCCAGCTTTAGATAACTATAATCTTATCTTTCACAATTTGCCATGATTTGTAGAAATGCCACCAAGAAGCTAACTTGTTCCCTTGCACCTCAGCCCCCTGTGCTGAAAACATTCCTTTCCTATCAGGGCACCTTTGTCAGGAGGCTGGATTCCTTCCCCGACGCCCCACCAGCTTCTCCTTAGAAGTCCATCTTTACCAGTTCCAGAAACCCAGGCAGTCAGAGGTGGGATAAGGGCTCCTCAGCTAAGCTGGAGCGGTGCAGGCAGAAGCCTGCAGACTGCTGCCTTCTCATTCCCTCCCAGCCAATCAGCCTCTCCTCTCTGGCAGCTTTTAAGGTTTACTCTTTCTTTTTGATGTTTTGCTGTTTCATTCAGTTATCTAGGTGTGAATTTGTTTTATTTATTCTGTTTGGGACTGGATGTTTCTTCAATATACACACAGTCTTTCATCAATTTCACAAATTTCTCAGCAATTTTTTTCTTCAAATACTGCCTTGTTTCCATCCTTTCTATTTGTTCCTTACAAAACTTCCATTAAATGTAAGTTAGATCTTTTATTCTTTCATCTCTCCCCTACTTTCCTTCTCATATTTTTCATTTCTATACTTCACTATGCACATCATGGGTCATTTTCTCATATCTATCTTCCAGATTCTAATGCTCTCTTCAGCCATGTTTAGTCTATTATTTGTCAGCTTGGTTTTTAATTCCATGACCATATTTTTACTGCTAGTATTTCAATACGATTCTTTTCCAACTCTACTGATCCATTTCTCAAGTTGGACTTCCAAATATCTCAAACATTCAAAGTCTTTAAGATTTTTTGTGACTTGTGGCTCTTGTGAATTCACCTGTTTTACTTGCTAGCTTTCATGATGGTTCTCTTCCTCCATGGATTGTCCTTTTCTACTGTGGAGAAACCTTTAGGAGGGCAGTTTTCCTTGGGAGTCCCTATGGGTTAGTTCTGCTCTTGTCTCTGCTGGAGATGAATTTCACTGGTCCAAACAAGTTTATGCGTTAATTCCTCAACCGGGGGCTCCCATGGTGTGGAGGTAGTGCACATGTGGGTTTAGCACTGACACACAGCCTTGGGATTCTGATTCTACATGAATGGCTTTCCATCCACCCTATCTTCCCTCTACATTTCTGGGCCAGCAAATAGGATTTCACAATTCACATTTTAAAAATAAGTAGCTCTTGGCTTTAGAGCAGGAGCTCAGTTCTGCTATCTGCCGTGTGAGAGTCTGAGATCATCCCCAACTGTCATGTCATTGTTAAAACACCAGCCCCATAGTGTACACCCACTTGTGATGCTTTTGAGGCCATCCAGCTTCCACTTTACTCGCCAGTCTGGCTTTTGAATCTCTTCTATATCACCCGCTTTTGAGCTAGCTATGTTAAACAACGTTGTTGTTGTATTTCTTCCAGGATTTTTATATGTTTGAAGCAGAAGAAAATATTTCCCATGTCAACCAACCTATCATATTGACAGTTCTATATATCTGTATTATTTAACTTTGATAATGAGCATGTATTTGTTACTTTGAAATATTTTAATCCAATAAAAGAATTAAGACTTTTCAAGTGGTCTTAGCCTCAGTAGGCTAAAAACCACACATGAGCCTTAGGAGCACCTCAGGAATCTTACACATGCAGCCCGAGGTCTCCTCTGTCGTTCCCATTTGGTTATTAACAGCACATATAACGCTTTTACACTTCCTTTTCTCAAAGATTACAATTCAACACACCATTTGACTTCCAGCTCAGCATTCAGCCCCACAACAACTCTAGAGCATAGTGTTCAGGTATGAAAACAGAGAGTTTCAATGACCTGCCGGGGTCACACTGCTGCGAGCAGCAAGGCCTAGACTGGAGGCAAGGACTCCGCCTGTCTGCCAAGTCTAAATCAGAACCGGCTCCCTGATCCCATGTACAACGACAGCTCTAGGCCCAGAGTTCTGACTTTTGATCCAGATGCCAGCAAAGACATCCCTTTCTCTACCAGGCAACTGCTTTCCTCCTCACTTCAGGTGAGTCTAACCACGTCCATTGTCTCCCCAAGTGTCACTGAGAAGACTCATTAGTTACCAAGCTCTGTGCTGGGTCCGAGGTGACAATGATGAGCTGGAGTGTCCCGGTAGACAATGTAAACAGCAAACACCAAACAGCACGTAGTGTTGATAAGGATGCTGAGCAAAATAAACAACTAACCACAGAGGCAAACCAGGATGCCCAAAGACTCCTAGAAAACAAGAAAAAAACTCAAGCACTGAGTTAAATACTTAGTCTGTGGAGGGACTGCCACTGAAGAATGGCACGTGGCTAGTGATTCCCACACAGCTGTCCCCAGTTTCCCATTAAAATGCCTTTGAAGACTCTAGAAATGAAAGAACATACACCACCACTAAAAGCTAAGCTAAACAATCTATTGTCAAAATCGGGGAGGAACTTCCCCAGATTATGAGGGAAACAGAATAGAACTATCTATCTTCATGAGGCAGTTTCTGAAAGGAAAATTTACCTGACTGAAGACGTACCTCGCCCTCTCCCAGTATGTGCCATCCCCTGGCTCACAGTCTCCACGTCCAGCGGCAAACCGGGACGTTGTCCCTCAACAAGGGCCTTGATGCTCTGATGGCCAGCGCTCTCTGTGCTGCACCTCCCTCCACAGCCTCCCCCACTCCTACGGGGAGAAGAGCGGGAGCACCTGTTGGGGGTCTCAGGAGACGGGCAGTGGGCCGCGTCCTGGGCGAGCGCCCCGCACACAGGACGAGAGGGCAGCACAGAGGATGGAGGAGTGCGGCGGCAGCACGGGGGTGGTGGGGGGCACCGTCTGTTTCAGGCAAAAGCCATTAACACAAACAGCACAACTGGAAAAACATGGGACCCACAAAGGAAAGACAAAGGGCTCTTAGAATAAAAGGCTTGTTTTCAAATCAATATAGAGAAGATAAACTTTGCAAAAGAACTGGTGAAACACACACGGGCAATTCCCAAAAGAAAAACAAATGACCATAAGTGCATGCAAAACGACCACTCACAGCAGTAATCAAAGACCCTGAATTAGAACAATCACAAGCTATCATTTTCTCTCTGTCACACTGGAAAACATGAAAAAAAAATCATAGCACCCAGGGTTGACATGAGGCAACAAGCTCTCTGATAAAGTCAGTCCTCGCTTATCATCACTGATGGGACAGAGTCTTTGAAACTACAGCTTTAGGCAATGAAACCAATTTTTTTTTCTCATCAACGATATAACTAACTTTGAAAAATCAACAGTTGTTTCACTTTGAGTCCTAGTTTCCAACAACCTCTGGTTGACGTTAATTGAGGACTCACCACATATGGAAAAGAAAATGCACCAGTGTAAAAACATGAGGGATGCATAGGCACTCCAAAATATCAACTGTAGCATTATCGCAAGGTGGTAGAATCAGTCTTTCTAGTTTCTTCTGTAAATTTTTCTGTATTTTCTAATTTTTTTTTATATTGATCATGTATAACTCAGGAAAAATAGTAAACATTGCTGTTTTAAAATTACATTTCGCTGAGTTATTTTCTGTCGACCCCAAGGAAATAATATCCACAAACATCTCCCTAGCTAACCACAGCAGCGAGTGAAGCGTCAGACACAGACATGAGCACAGCTGGGTTTTCTGGAGGATGGGGAAGTGGATCCTGTTTTCTTTGGCCCAGAACAAGGACTATCAGATCTCCACAGCAGTGAGGAACGCTGGTGAGCCTCCAACTTTTCCACAGTCCGTCAGATCTGGCAAACACCCTGAGAAAACCCGTCTTGGAGGCTGAGAGGCACACAGGATTATGTAGGAGCTGGCGAAGAGGAGAAAGAAGGCTGGCCTGCTAACAGACCTGTGCCCTGTGGCCCGACCTCCACCTGCTCAATCTGGGCAGGGCCTGGAGGGGGGCTAGTTCGACTACCTGCAACACACCACTGGAGAAAGGGACAAGAGTGTCACACACAAACAGGGCAAACAAGGCCACATCAAACATGAACACAGTAGGACACTCCAACATGAAGCCAGAAAGACCCCCTAGTACCACCAGGCCACCTGGCAGCTTCTAGAATTGATAAGGCCAACAGCACACATCACCAAACCCTGAAAAAACAAGAGTGTCAATCGTGCCTCTCCTAATTCCTAGGACAACAGTTGCGTCCTCCTCAAGATGTGAGCACCATGATGCGAATGGCTAACATACAAAACACGGTAACACCAAACGCTGATGCACGTACAGAGACACTGGACCACCCGTATGTTCTTGGTGGGAATTTACAATGATGCGGCCGCTGTGGAAAACAGTTTGGCAGTTTCTCAAAAAACTAAACATGCATCTACCACACGACCCAGCAATTATACCCCCGGGGCATTTACCGCAGAGAAATGAAAACTTAGGTTCATGAATATTTATAGCAGCTTTATTCACAAAAGCAAAACTCTAGAAACAACCCAACGTCCTTCATTCAATGGATGAGTCAATGGCTATAAAGAGGCAGTACCAGGCAGCCGTGTGGCAACAGAGTATTTCTGTATCTTGACCAAAGTGGGGATTAAAGAAATCACATGTGATGTAACTGCATGGGAACACACGCACACACACACAGCCCGTGAAAAGTCTGTAAAATCTGAGTGAGCTCTGTGGGCTGCATCCACATCAATGTCCTTATTTTGACATGCAGTGTGTGGGGCAAGGTATCATCACTGGGGGACACTGGGCAAAGGGTGCACAGGACCTCCAATACATTTTTTTTCAACTTCCTACAATGTAGGTTCAACTTCCAATTAACCTACAATTATTTCAAAGACAAATTTTCTTTAAAAGAAAATAACAGTGAGTGCCCCACTGCACAGTCCTCACTGAGCCCTCTGCCTTCATGCTGCCAAGCAGCAGCCTGTGTGCCCCCTGGAGGAACCGCTTCCCCACTCTGCAGGCCCAACGCTCAGCCTAACATTTAGAATGTGTGTGTCTGTGTCCACCACCCTGAGAAGACTCCATAAGGACCATCAGATGTTCCTGATGGATCTGCTCGCCCTGGAGGATGTAACACAGACAGAATAAGACTTGGAGTGCTGGAAGGGGACTCAGAGGTCACTCCACTTCCCACTCCCAGGAATATTCTCTAGTGCATCCCTTAAAACATCCATCCTGTCTAGGCTTGAGCATTTCTCAGGACAGATACCATCCTCCACATGTACGCTGAGCAGCAGAGAACCAAGGCACCCTCTGGCAAGCCAGCAAGCACTGTCTGTCCGCTAGCACCACCAGCCTTCAAAACTGTGTCAGGTTCCCTCTGGGATTTCTCGTCACGGTCTCTTTGTTGCACAGGCTCACACTGGTTCAGCCCCGCAAGCTGCCGCCAAGAGATTGCAGGGCTGAGGCTAGTGAGCCACAAGGGCAGGAGGGCCCACACTCAGGCTCTGGAGCCCAGGGGCCTGTCTCCTCGGAGAGAACGAAGGGTCCAGTCTCAGGAAGAGGTGGAACCTTAGCACAAATCCCTTGGTGATTCAACTTCCCATCGATGTAGACACCAATTTTATATTTCACACTAAATGTTCTCTTGTTGCTCATAGATGCCGTATTCTTTTCCTAATTAGTCCTCTGTGCAAGTGGTGCCATGGCAACCTTGCCCACTGTAGCCATGACACAGCCTCAGCTTATGTATTTCCCACATAAGCCCAGGGTCCTGCCAACCTTCCTGGGTGCAGCCAGACTGTTAAAGCTGCTGGCCTAGATAAGGGCCTGGCTGTTTTTTACTCAAAGTACCACCAATGGACTTCTTTTCATACTGCAGGACCCAGGAACTTGAGGCAAAAAGACCTGCTGTCTGGATGTCAGGAACTCTGTCCAGGAAGGGGCTGCTCCACCAGATATAGGCTGTGGGGTGGAGACTCACGCCTCTCACCAGCAGAAGAGCCTGGGGGACTTCCATGCCTGGCTTCAGTGGGCTAGACCAAGGGAATGCAAACTACAGCCCCTCAGCCAAATCCCGCCGCCACCTATTTCAGTAAATAAGCATTTATCTGGACACAGCCAGGCCCACTGGCTGGCACACTGTCTGGTCTGCTCTGTACCACGACAGCAGCACTCAGTGGCTGTGACAGAGCTCAGGGCCCCAGAGCCCAGAACGTGTCCTAGCTGGCCCTTGACAGAAGACATCTGCCAAACCCCGACTGACACCAACTCTCTGATGAGCAGGCAGAGAGACGGTGACCAAAAACATGACCAAAATATTAAAACCAACCACTTTCATAAAGCACCAGAGCTGACAAAAGAGCAAGGCCCAAACTGAGGCATCAGTTGGGACTCAGACATACAGCACAAAAGCCATTCTGTCTGGGAGATTCCCAGGTGCCTGAAGGTCTGGCCTTCAGCTTTGGCAGCCTCCAAGGCAAGCGGATGGAAGCAAAGCCCAGGCCCTGGGGTGGAGAGTCCAGTGGGAAAGCTGCCCCCACCACACAGCTGTTTCATGTAGGGTCCGACTTGGAAGGGAGCTGCCCTAACTCTCCTCAGCCTTTCCAACAATGTCATAAGCACCAAATGCCCTGTATTAAATCCCTTTCAGCTTGAAATACCTAGAGTAGTTTCTGTTTTGCTTTTGTGTATGTTCTGTGTGCACATATAAATGTCTGTCTCATACTAGGCTGCAGTCAGAAAAATTTGAAAGCTAAAGCTTTGGTGGAAACACTTTAAAGTCTGTTGTTCTCAAAAAGAATACTCATCTTTTGAGACAAATAAGATCCAAAAAGATATGTCTTATTTTCTAATAAATCTTTACTGGCTTTTTTAGAGGAGTGGTTTTTTTCTTAGGGTAAGGGAGGAGAAACTACTTGATTTTAATCATGTTTGGATGTTGAATTTTACCAAACACTCCCAAGGCATTTACTGAGAGCAGAAACCGCCACAGACACTGTCACTTCCCAGGGTCATGAAAACGCCCAACCCAGGATCCATCCTGTGGCCAGGTTCACCTCCACGTGTAATCCAAAAGCTCTTTGCTATGTAAGGCACATGAGGGGAAACCAGCAGAAACCGCTAATTACTTCCAGGGTCAGAACCCATCCATCGCAGAGTTTTCTCAGGCTTTGTGAGATTTTCCCACCCAACAGTGACTGGTGCAATTGCAAACCTACACATTAGGCAGCATGGTTACTTGGCATCAGGAAAAATCTCACATTCCTGCATTTTTGCTACAAAATATATGCTGGAAAAGCCAGTGCAAATTACCATAAACAGGAGAACTCCTGAAGCTCTCTAATCCCTGCCTCATCCCACAAAATAAAAAAACATCTTGCCTTATTCTTCTTCCTGTATAAAACAACAGAAAAACTCTTTTAGCAAGTTATTAGAATCCATTGGAAAAAATATATAACAATTAACACTCACATGACCTATTATATATTAAAGCATATGTTAATGCATCGTTAAATAAAACTTCTATTTTTAGCAGCACAAAAACACAATTTAAAATATATATTTGCTGGACAAGTTAAGCACCTAACCTGACCTCCGTGAGCTGTTCTGCATTTCATCAGTTACAGAAAAGTTAGATTAAGCATCCGACAAGCACAACATGAGAAAACAAGAGAATGGTGGAATAACTGAAAGGTTGGCCAGGCTAAGGAGACAGATTCCAAGAAGAAACCTGGGGCAGAAAGAATTTGCCAGGACAGCGGGGGCACACCACACAGCTGAGCTAGGACTGGTGGGAAGGCCAGGGCTGGTAACCAACCCCCCCAACACTTCCACTACCGGATAACACTACAGCTTCTTACAGACCAACTGCGACCACCAAGTTGCCTTTGAGTGTTACATTATTCAAAACAGACCAACGAGGTCTGTCCTTGTTTGCTACAAGAATACAGTCAGCATCTCTTACTCACTGCCTACCCTGTCATCGAGACAGAGAGCAGTACAAATGTTTCTTTTAGAATTCAATAGAAACCAAAACAGGAAAACCACAGTCTGATCTAGCTTATCCAGCAATAATTTAAAACACCAGATTGTGGTTACCCAGAAACCCAGTGTAGTCCTGCTTTGAAAACCATGAATTACATAGTTTATTAAGGGTCATGGCCTCTACTTACACCACCATCTCAACAGTTCTATCCACTGCTAAAAGAAAAACAGAGAAGGAATAAATATTAGATAGAGATAAATCTGTCACTATTTGCAGACATTATCATTTACTTTAAAAATCCAACCCAAGAGAATCAATTGACAAAGTAATAGAATTAAAAAGTTTGGCATGATTGTCAGATATAAGACCAACATTCAGGAAAAGTATTATGGAGATACCTCAAAAAGCTAAAAGTAGAACTACCATTTGATCCAACCATCCCATTACTGGGTATCTACCCAAAGGTAAAAAAGACATTCTATAAAAAAGACATCAGCACTCGAATGTTTATAGCAGCACAATTCACAATTGCAAAGATGTGGAAACAACCCAAGTGTCCATCAATACATGAGTAGATTACAAAATATGGTATATGTATACCATGGAGTTCTACTCAGCCACAAAAAACAATGGTGATCTAGCACCTCTTGTATTATCCTGGATAGAGCTGGAGCCCATTCTACCAAGAGAAGTATCACAAGAATGGAAAAACAAGTACCATATGTACTCACCATCAAATTGGTATTAACTGGTTCCAGCCGCTCAACATGCCGAAGGGAAAGAAGGCCAAGGGCAAGAAGGTGGCTCCGGCCCCCGCCGTGGTGAAGAAGCAGGAGGCCAAGAAGGTGGTGAACCCCCTGTTAGAGAAGAGGCTGAAGAACTTCAGCATTGGACAGGACATCCAGCCCAAAAGGGACCTCACCCGCTTTGTCAAATGGCCCCGTTACATCTGTTTGCAGAGGCAAAGAGCTATCCTGTATAAGCGGCTGAAAGTGCCTCCTGCTATTAACCAGTTCACCCAGGCCTTGGACCGCCAAACAGCTACTCAGCTGCTTAAGCTGGCTCACAAGTACAGAACAGAGACGAAGCAAGAGAAGAAGCAGCGACTGTTGGCCCGGGCTGAGAAGAAAGCTGCCAGCAAAGGGGATGTTCCCACTAAGAGATCATCTGTCCTTCGAGCAGGGGTCAACATCGTCACTACATTGGTGGAAAACAAGAAGGCTCAGCTGCTGGTGATCACACATGATGTGGATCCCATCGAGCTGGTTGTCTTCTTGCCTGCGCTGTGTCGGAAGATGGGGGTCCTTTACTGCATTATCAAGGGGAAGGCCAGGCTGGGGCGTCTAGTCCACAGGAAGACCTGCATCACTGTCGCCTTCATGCAGGTTAACTCGGAAGACAAAGGAACTCTGGCTAAGCTGGTGGAAGCCATCAGGACCAACTACAATGATAGAAACGACGAGATCCGTCGTCACCGTGGAGGCAACGTCCTGGGTCCGAAATCTGTGGCCCGCATCGCCAAGCTGGAAAAGGCAAAGGCTAAAGAACTTGCTACTAAACTGGGCTAAATGTACACTGTTGTTTCCTGTACATAAAAGTAATAAAAGTTACCCTTCACCCAGTGTCTGGGCATTCAAGGTTGAAGGTAATTGGGTTTGGGGTTGAAACAAGTACATTTTTTTAGAGATGGGAGTCTCACTCTTGCTCAGGCTGGTCTGGAACTCCCAGAGTGCCAGGATTACAGGCATGAGCCACCGCATCTGGTACAAATACATTATCAAAACAGGGGCCTTATCCTCTACAGACAGGGCTTAGAGAGTCCTCTCAAACTTAACTATCATTTATGTGTCAGGGTAGTTTGTTGTTGTGTTTTTTTTTTTTTGAGATTGAGTCCCGCTCTCTCACCCTGCTTGTCTTGATTGTGGGCTCAAGCAATCCTCCCACCTCATACCACCTGTAGCTGCCAGGTACACACTACCATTTTTTAAATTTTTTATATTTTGTACAGCCAGTCAAGTTTTGAAAAAGCTATCTTAAATTCTTGAGGCTGACGTAGTTTCAGAGTCAGGATTTTATGATGGACCAGTCACTATCATTTAAGGTAGGAAGAGAGGCTCAGGACTTTTATTTACATAAGCAGTACATGATCCAGGATAAGTCCCGTCGGTTCTGTCTGTTCAGGGACTTCCTAGTTATTTGTGGACAGGGCCGTGTCACGTCATCTTGTCAAGCACCAGGTGTCCGACGTAGAAATTTCTTAAACCACAGGTATGAGGTGGCTGCACAGAGTCCGTACCTTGGGTGGAAAGGAGGTTAGGAGCTACTGTTAGGCTGCAGTGCTCAGGAGTGGGAGCCAGGGGACCGCCAGGGACTCACCAGGTAATGATGTACTGCATGTGCTCATTCCTCACTGTGACTCTAGTCTGCCCTCCAATGGGTCCTCCAGGGACTGTGCTCTCTGTAGAGACAGCGGACTTGAGTCCTCAGCCTGCTGCTGGTTGCCTAGGAGCTGTGGTTTCTGTGAGGGCTTCCGCTTGGGACCAGCCAGCCCTGTGCAAGGCCTCCTTTCCTAGCACTTGCCAAGCCAAGTGTCTCTCAGCTGCAGAGTTGCCGCCCCCGCCACGCTAGAATGTAAGGGCCCAAAAGAAACTGGGAAGTGCTTTGATGTTCTGGGGTGAGCTGGTCACAACGTACCGAAGTTGGCATCGATGAAAATGGGATCTGCGCCTGTGATCTTGGCCATGGCCTCCAGGTCTCGGTAATACCAGTGGTTCCTTTCTGGATTGTTCTCAGGGACAAAGGGCTTCCTGGTTTCTGTCAGCCTGACCATCCCAACGAGGTCCACTTCTCCCTCAATCTGTGAGGGGAGGTGTGACACTGCTCTGCATGGAGAGGGGATGACTCCTACAGAGCCCTTCTCCAAAGGGGAAAAGGGTCCTGGTCCCTTACCTGGCCTTTTCTTCGGGTGTCAGGATTTACTTTCTTTCTGGGGACAAACCCTCTATTGACCAGGATTGTGGTTCTAGAATAATAAAAAGATGCTACTTCAGGAGGAGAAGGGTTTTTGAATGATCGTCACTAACGACTACAGCACCAAGGTTTTTAAAACAGGACTGAGTCAGTGGGGACCAGACCTGGGAGCGCACGCTTGGGAGCCTTCACCTCTTGAGCCCCTTTTTTGGTTGGGAAGAGCTGCTCCCCCTCCCCTTTACTTACCAGCCTGACTCTGAGGTTTCTGACAGAAACCTCCCTGCGGCTTTCCAGCTTTCCTTTCTGCACTGCGTAGTCCGTGACCAGCAGTGTCATGGCCAGAGTAGAGGTGCCCACCTCGCCCTTCGAGCACTGCTACAGCTGCCTCTGATCTCCCCTCAACAGGGCAGCCCAGGAGCTGCCCAGGCACACTGCAGCCTGGTAGGGGTGCAGCATGTGGAACCCATCCCGGGCCTAAAACTCGGGTTAACAAAAGCCCCAGGAATTTTCACCGAGCATTCATCTTCCAGTTCCCCAGTTACACGGTCCTCTCGTACCCGTCCTTTCCTTCGCCTGTAAGTCTTTCCCGTCTCCTATTTGGGCCAAACAGCCCCTGATGAACCTCCTGATTCAACCCCGCCCCCCCCCCCCCCGCCCCGGGCAAGGCTGGGGTTTTCTCCTGAGTTTCTCACAGCCCCACGATCGTTTACCGCATGGGCCAGTGGACAGTTGCTCCAGAGCGTCCTGCCTCACTCATCTGCCTTCCCCTTCAGTGCTGAACATGCCCAAGTCCCTCGGTCATAGGTGAGCTGGCCACGCAGGTTGCTTACTCAGTGTCACAATTAGGGATTCCATAATCTTCAAAGGACTGAGCCTTTCTGGGTACCTTGGATTCCCAAGGTTTACTCCTAGGGCTGGGAATCGGTACACCCAGGGCAGCTGGCTCCCCATGTGGCCCACTCACCCCAGGTCAGGGCAGTGGAAGGGAGTAATGACATAGGCCCCGCTCTCAGCTGAGGAGGAGATCCGGCCGGCTTCCCGGGCCTCTCGGGCAGGGTCCACCATGGTCCGGGGCATCATATACAGCTCCTTGGAGTGGTCAAAATGCCCTCTGACCTTCACTGGCCTGTACTCCAGCGCCTTCAGTTCCACCGGGCTGCGTGGAGAGAACGGCAGTGGGGCAAGGCTTGGCTGGAAAACAAATGCCCTGACGGAGGCCACACACTACAAAGCCCACCAGGGCCAGAGAGGTAATGTAGGAAGGGGGAGGGCAGGCACGGGGGTCTCCGGGATCACAGAGCATGCCCTCTGAAGGGGATGCCTCAAATATACCGGACCTGAAAAAAGGGTGACACCCAGAATCAAAAAAAAGACTTTTCTACTAATGTCAGGAGGCCTAACGTAGCTTCACAGTCAGGTGTCAACAGCAAGCCCAGCGGGATGACGCATTCAAGGAAGTGACCGATAAAAGGTCCTGTCAAGAAGGGTAGGAGGGGCCAGCAGAAGCCAGGGCCCCACTGCTGACCTCCAATAAGAAGGTCCCCAGGTGGGCAGCCACACTCACTCTGCTGGCAGAGGGATGGGCTCAGCCAGAACTCGAGACTCTAACTCTGCAATCAGGTTCAGCTTCCACTTCCGACGCTGGACCTACAGAAACAGAGCACAAGCCGAAGCAGGTGACGGCAGGGGCCATGGCGCAGAGCCACCCAAACCACATGCCAGTCTTTACCTGCCATGTCCCCAAGCCAAAGGCAGTCACGGGGATGAGAAGCAGGAACCACCGGAGAAAGGAATCCTCTTCTGCTTTTGAGGCAGGTGCTTCTGCTGCAGAACTGCCACATCTGCTTGGCCTCCAGGCCACTCCTGGAGAAAGTGTCACAACACTGGCATGGGTCAGAAGCCCTAGACCAAACAGAACTGAAGTAGCCAACTTGGCAAGAAGACTCCACCAATATTGCCAGAGACAATGTGGTACAGGAGTGAACAGACCAAAACCTGCTGCCTGGAGCCCACCAGAAGCCCCTGTGTCCAGCCCAGCTCCTAACCCTGCCCAGCACACGGGGACATGGCATACACTCGGTAGATGTTTGATGACTGAATAAATGAGATCTAGGGCTCGACCACCAACCATGACCCGGGGTAACTCAGGTAACCAACTCATGCCTCTTTATTCAAGAATATGCTAAGACGTATTCTACTGCACGAAGATGCACAGTATTGACTCATTCCTTCAAAAAGCATTTCATAAGCAGCTACAGTTTCAAGTAGCTTACCAGGCACTACTAGCTTTGTGCTGTGGAGAGAAAGCAAGACGGCACGGCTCAGCATAGTGGCTCGCAGAGCCCCTAACAGCTTTCCTTCTTCGCTGCTCATCATATATGTGAAGATGAAGCAATGTACTAAGCTCTCAGAGGGTGAGTCCCACCAGCTGAAAGCGACACGGGCCTTGTGGTTGCAGCAGGCTTACAGAACACCTTTTATTTGTGCATGGCACCTACTCACTACAAAATACCCTTGCTGTGCACTGAAAGAAAACGTGACTGCGGTGGTCAGGCTCCCAGAGCCTGCGCTCCCATCCTGGCCTGCCGCGCTCATTAGCCGGGCGAGAGCTGGCAAGTTAGTCTTGAACCCTCCCCAGGGCGGGACCCACAAAAGGAGCCACCTCTCGCGTTGCTGCGGGGCTCGCACGGGGCCGCGGCTGCCTCAAAAGCATCTAAACGGAAACTTTACTCCACGGCTCTCCCGGGGAGCCTATGTCCCGCCGGCAGCTACAGCTTCATCTCAACCCCCACGACACACCCCTTCGCAGCGGGGCGGAAGGCAGGTGCGCTTCCAGGCGCCTCGACCACAGCCCGGCCTGAGTCTCCTCACCTGGGCGCAGGGGAACCCCAAGGACGCTCCTCCGGGCAGCGCGGGCCGGGGCCTGCGGGAGGGACAGGCAGGCTGAGCGCCTCCGCTCGGCCCCACCGCCCCCGTGACGCCGCGCCCCACCCCTGCCGCCCGCCGGGCCCGCGCTCACCAGGCCCGCGCACGCCGCCCGCAGCCCCAGGCGCTGCGCCGCCAACGCCGCCATCGCATCCGGCCCCGCGGGCGCTTCCGGGGCGCGGGAGGCGTCTGCTTCCGGGGCGCTGCTGAGGCCCGCCCCAGACACGCCCCCGGCTCCACGAGGTGCGAGAAGAGTCGGGCGGGCTGCGGGGCCATGAGCGAGCCGGAGGCCGATGTCCGGGCCTTCCTGCGCCAGCACCCGAGCCTGCGGCTGCAGCCGGGCGCCCGCAAGGTCCGCGGCGGGCTTGGAGGGGCGCGGGGAGGAGAGGAGGGGAGGGGAGGGGAGCGGGCGGGAGAGGGGGTGGGGCCCGGCCCCCTGACCGCCCGCTCGCCCGCAGGTGATGTGCGCCCTGACGGGCCACGAGCTGCCCTGCCGCCTGCCCGAGCTCCAGGTCTACACCCGCGGCAAGAAGTACCAGCGGTTGGTCCGCGCCTCCGCGGCCTTCGACTACGCCGAGTTCGAGCCTCACATCGTGCCCAGCACCAAGAACCCGTAGGTGGCCCGCGGCGGGGCGGGAGGACTCAGGACGGCTCCTCCCCGGCCACCGGTGCCCGAGCCCCTCAGGGTAGCCCCTCAGGGTGACGCCGGGGGCAGCGGGGTCCTAATGCAGTCGGGGGAGCTGAGGGAGGGTGTGATGAGGTCGGGGTCACTTCTTTGCCTCAGAAAGGAGCGTTGATTTAGCTGATAGCGTAGGGTTGACGGTTATCTGAGCGCGAAGAGGGGGTGGTGAGCGCTGCAGGGGTGAGGCTGGCTGTGCCTATTTTCAGGTAAACTTTAAGCCGCTTCCTGCGCCAGCTGCAGAGTGGCACTGCTTGGGGAGCTTTAAAAAGTCCTGCTGCTCAGGCCACACCATAGACCATCCTGTGCTCTCCCAGGGGTGCCTTCACGTCCTGGGGGGATGGAGGTTTCCAAGATGCAGCGCTGGTCTGGGTCCTTGCCGTGAAGGGTCCCTGCAAACCAAGGTCTCCCTGCCCTGTAGGCACCAGTTGTTCTGCAAACTCACCCTGCGGCACATCAATAAGTCCCCAGAGCACGTGCTGAGGCACACCCAGGGCCGGAGGTACCAGAGAGCGCTGCGCAAGTGTAAGTCCCTGCGTGAGAGCACACAGGCACGTGGTCTGTGCGCCCTACCCAGATGGGAGCACCCCTTGAAGGCAGAAGTGATGCCTCAGGTCATCCTTTAAGTCTACTTAGTTCCCGGCACAGTGAAGAGAGGGACCACGGTCCCGCCTGTGGGAGAGCCAGAAGCAGGCACGGAAAGATTGCACGTTTTGACAAGCGGTGTGGAAGAAAGTGCCGGGGTCGCAGGGAGGGCCTGCCGTGGACCGGAGGGATGTGAGGGGGCAGCACTCCAGGTAGAGGCCAGGGTCTGCGGAGGTCTCAGGCAGAAAGGTGCTTGGCTGTGGGAGGGTCCAAAGGATGGCCTCGGGCCAGCGTGCGAGGTGGACCAGACCCCACAGGCCTTGCAGGCCCTGGCCAGGAGCACGTGCAGTGAGTGCACTGAGAGGGTGGGGACAGGGCTGGCTGCAGTCACCCACGAGGTGGTGGTGACTTGGGGAGAGCAGACGTAGAGGCTCCAACTGCTTTGGGAACAGAACCAGATCGGGAATGAGGGATGGAAGAAAGAAGTCCCCCAGGCACCCCATGTTTGTGGCTGAGAACCAGTTAAGAGGATGGCCTGGTTGAGACACGAGAGGGAGTCTGAGTGGCAGGCTCTGCGGGGGAATTATGAGTTCCCTTGAGGAAGGGTCTCCGGTGGGAAGGCTAACACCCTGCGGAGGCCTCCAGGAATGAGGGCCATCACCTGAGCTTGGCCTGTTTCCAGTCAGAGTGTTCAGCTGCTTGGGGAGGGTGGGCAGGAAGGTGCTAGATTGCAGGGGCCGGGGGTGTTTCACAAAGGAGAGTGGGTTTGATGATGGACGTGGAGCCCAGAGGGGACTGGGGATGGTGAGGCCACTTCAGGGCAGTGGTCTGAAGGAGTCAGAGCGTGGCGTTGGGGGACCCGGCCCAGGGCACTGTAAGGAGACTTGGCCTGCAAGCTCGGTGCTGGCAAGGCTGCTGCGTGGCTGTGGCAGTGGGTGGCAGAGATGACAGCAGCATCAGAGGCCGGGGCCCAGGAGGGCTTGTCCAGTCCATGGGAGTGACGGCGGGACATCACTTCCCCTGCCAGGGGGCTGTGCTGGGCTGGAGGGCAGACTCCAGGACCCCCTTCGTCCACGAGGGGGCCGCAGTGGCAACTCCAGGGAGGCCTTTGTCAACTCCCTGCCGCAAGCCTATGGGCAGTGAGGGCCAGGCAGCCACTTCCGCTGAGCCCTGCCGTCCAGGACAGGTGCCCACCTGTGCTGAGAGGACTTCATTCTGCTGGAGACAGGCCAGGCTGCATCTGAGGCCTGTCAGCCTAACTGGGGCACGGCTTGCCTAGGGGCCTGCTCTGTGCCCTCCCAGCCACTACTTCCTGTAGCCTGGCTGGGTGCCAAGGCCCAGTAGACTGGCACTTTTTTTTTTTTTTTTTTTGAGACAGTCTCACTCTTTTGCCCGGGCTAGAGCCTAGCTCACAGCAACCTCAAACTCCTGGGCTCAAGGGATCCTCCTGCCTCAGCCTCCCGAGTAGCTGGGACTACAGGCATGCGCCGCCATGCCCAGCTAACTTTTTCTATATATTTTTAGTTGTCCCATTAATTTCTTTCAATTTTTAGTAGAGACGGGGTCTGGCTTTTGCTCAGGCTGGTTTCGAACTCCTGAGCTCAAACA
>CAUYSK010028997.1:0-17223 GCA_963575035.1 Avahi laniger | reverse complement strand
ACACAGTGGTCGCAGTGGCTCACGCCTGTAATCCTAGCACTCTGGGAGGCCGAGGCGGGCGGATTGTTTGAGCTCAGGAGTTCGAGACCAGCCTGAGCAAGAGTGAGACCCCGTCTCTACTAAAATTAGAAAGAAATTAATTAGACAACTAAAAATATATAGAAAAAATTAGCCGGGCATGGTGGCGCATGCCTGTTGTCCCAGCTACTCGGGAAGCTGAGGCAGTAGGATCGCTTGAGCCCAGGAGTCTGAGGTTGCTGTGAGCTAGGCTGATGCCACGGCACTCACTCTAGCCAGGGCAACAGAGTGAGACTGTCTCAAAAAAAAAAAAAAAAAAGAAGCTAGTGTGAGCAGTGGCAAGGCGAAGGCTCATGTGAAGAGATGCCACACCCTACAGACTGGCATCAAGCTAGAGACCTCTTTCTCTAATTATCTGAAGAATCTCTTTGGCAGGATAAAGATAGCAGTGTGTGGAATACACATGACTACAGTCATCTGAAGTCTCAAGGTGGAGGCCACATCCCATTGCCTTGACAGCACATTCTCTTCATCCATTGAATGTTGATACCATGAGAACTTATCAGAAAGAACTTCATTCATTCTGTGAAGATCAGTAAAGCCCGTATTATTGCCTGACTATAGAACCGCTCAAATGTTCATACCAAAGCATAAGACGCCTTTAGATATCAGTATAAGATTTATTCTCTATATTTTTTCCTAATTTCCTTTGAAGAGTATATATTACTTTTAATAATAAAAAATAAGAAATTTAAGTCATGTAGGTTATTCATCAACATATGAAGTAAAATGGGATTATAACAATGAAACATTCATTACAATTTTTTGGAAACTACTAAGAAATCTTGCTTATTTTTATGAGGTTTTTGGGGGTTTTGTTTTGTCTTGTTTTGAGATGGCATCTTGCTGTGTTGCCCAGGCTGGAGTGCAGTGGCTATTCACAGATGCAATTATAGCACACCAGAGCCTCGAACTCCTGGGCTCAAGAGATCCTCCCACCTCAGCCTCCCTAGTAGCTGGGACTACAGGTGCACTCCACTGCATCTGGTCTTGCTTATTTTTGAAGGCAAAATATATATTAGCTACTGAGCAACATAAGAAATGAGGAATTCCATACCAAATTACTTTTTCTTCAACAGAAAATGCTGAAAAGTGATCCTAGATTTAGGATACGTGGAAAATACTGAGATTTCTCCACTTGATTTATCTACTTTATAATAGCTTTTGACATGCTCAAAATAACATGATTCTTTCAATTTTTTCTTTTACTCTTTCAAAGTCATATTTTATTAAATTTATTCACTGAACAAATACATTTGGAACACCTACCATATGCTAACAAATATGCCAAGTCCAGATGATTCAAGGTTGTATCAAAGGACATCCTTGCCCTTAAAGAGCTGACAGCCTAGAAGAGCCAAGAGAATAAGTAAATGCAATGAGGAGGAAAAGCACAATTATAGAACTATGTGCAGGGTGGTGAGGTGCTGAGCAGCAGCACCACTTATTAACTGCTTCTATATGCCAGGTATGTTCTAAGTGCTTTACTTACTATATTATCTCATTGCTACCATGCAATAGTTCCTATTATCGTGTTGTTACACATGTTTCACAAATGAGGGACTGAGACACAGAGTGGTTGAGTAGCTTGCCCAAAGTCACACAGCTGTACTGAATGGCAGAGCCAGGATTTAAGTAAATGTAGGTTACTGGACTTCAGAGCCCTGTGCTCTCAACCACGACACATTTGCTGCCTTCACTCGCCAGGGAGAAGTGCACAGCACTTCCAGCTGAGAGGGCAGTTGGACAAGGGCACTAGAGCAGGGAAGAGACACGCAAGCTCGGGAGTCAGGCAGAGAGGGTACCGGAGGGATGAGGGCTGGGCCACATCATGGAGCGTCTTGATGGATTTCTTCCCTCAGTCAGTGAGGAGCCATTGAAGGATTTTAGTGAGAGGAGTGACGGGCAGATTCGTTTCTTAAAAAGATTATTGTGGCTGTGGTAGGGAGGATGGGTTAGAGAAAGCCTGGCCAGAGGTAGGGAAACACCGTTAAGAGACCACTTCTTCTAGGCTATAGCAGTTGGAGAGGAAAGAATGGTCTGGGGCCATTTTGAAAAAGACTAGGCCAGCGTCTGTTTTGATTGGTGGATGCCAAGCTTACTGGTTGTTAAATACTTTTACTGTTAACACTTTAAACAGAATCAGCAGTGAACTCCATGAGGGTAGAGCCCAGATCTGCTTTGCTCATTGTTACCTATTCAAGGCTTGGGAATGTGCTCAGAAATGCTCTTTGATTGAATGAGTTAATGAATAAGCGAATGAACCAATGAATAAGTAAATGAATGAATTAAAGGAATGCCTCAGTCATGGATTAGACCAAGCAGATAAGGAAGAAATCAACGGATTCTCAAGTTACTTGCCTAAACCACTAAGTCAACTTTTCTTTCCTTTACGCACCAGACTTAGTTTATAGGCTGCTCTTACGAGTGTTGTATATGCAACACAGAGCAACCAATGCAGCTCCACGATTTAGCTTTCGAGAGACCCATGAAAGAGCCTGCCTAGCCCTGCCTGCCTCGGCGGGCCTTGGCTGTGATATGTGACTACAGCATGTGGCTCTGCCTCGAGCTCCCCCATTCTTCGGGAGGCAAGACTTATTTTATTATTGACATAACTTCCATTACATCATCTGTCACTCTGACCCCTCACTCACATCTTTACCCTGATTTGGTTTCATATTAGCACTTAATGTTTCCTGACATTGTTTCATTCATTCATTCAATCATTCATTCACTTTGTTCAACATCTCTCTCTATTCGTTTCCTATTGCTGCCATAGCAGATCACCACAAACTTAGTAGCTAAAAACAACACAAATTTATTATTTTAGAGTGCTCGAGGTCAGAAGTCTGAAATGGGTCTCACCAGGATGAAATCACAGTGTCAGCAGGGCTACATTCTTTCTGGAGGCCCTAGGGGAGAACCTGTTTCTTGTCTTTTCCAGCTTCTGGAGGCTGCCTGCCTGCATTCCTTATCTTGTGGACTCTTCTGATCTTCAAAGCCAGCAAATGTGGCTTGAGTCTTTCTTGTAATACCATCTCTCCATTCTGACTCTTCATCTTCTTTTTTTTCCATTTGTTTAGAGACAGGGTCTCACTGTGTTGCCCAGTCTGGTCTTGAACTCCAGGGCTCATGCGATCCTCCCACCTCAGCTTCCTGAGTAGCTGGAACTACAGTGGTTCTGGCTCTTCTACCTCCCTCTTTCCCATTCAAGGTCTCTTGGGATTACACTGGGCTCACCTAGATAAACCAGGATAATCTCCTTATTTTAAGGTCAGCTGATTAACAACTTTAATTCTATCTGCAACTTTAATTTCCGCTTGCTATGTAACATAACATATTCACAGGTACCAGGGATTAGGATATGGACATCTTGGAGGGGCCATTATCCTACCCAGCACAATCTCCCACTTCTAGAATTTGTGTCTTGAGAGTAAGACTTTGTCCACTTTGCTCACTACAATTGGAGTGATTGGAAGAGGGCCAGTACATAGTAAGCACTCAGTAGTTATGTTTTCAATAAATAAACAAGTCTCTTCTTTCTCTTTCACAATCTGCCCCACACCAAAGCAGAATACTTTTCCTTAATATCAGCTTCGATCGTAATACACTCTTGCTCAGAGGATGTGAATAGAGCACTTCCGGGTAACGGAGACTTGATCCGATCCACCCTGTTCTTCCCTACCAAATCCCAGGGAAAATAACGGCAGATCATGCAAATAGAGAAGTGTCTGCATCAGTTCAGAACCAGGCAAGTGACCGTCCTCATGCCACAAAATAGAAGAACTTATGCCGGATCCAGAACTGGAGCCCCTGGCTCTCATGAAGGCCTTGAGGGTTGGGGTCCAGCCCTCTATGCTGAGGAAGAGAGAAGCCTGTCAAAGAGGCTGGGGAGGGGGCTGCTGAAGGGCCTCAGCGATGCCACTTAATTGAGCTTCCTCTCATTTCTCTAAGGCAGGAGCTCTGGAATCCCAGAGCGAATAAATGTGGTGTTTGTTCTGGATGCAAATGTCCACATGCAGAGAACTAGGCAAGACAGAGGATTTTTCCCTGGGAGCCTTCCAAACCAGCAGCCACAGAGCTGCTAGTTGTGGTTGCCACTCCTGCCTGGCCTCGCTCTCTGCTGCCCTGGATCCCCAAGTGGGTAATGTACTGCATTTTGTTTATGTCATTCAGATTGTTAGTGTTGCTTGTCTTTACTTTTTAAAGTGTGAACCTTTCATTGTATGAATGATTTTGGCAGAGACGCACATCAGACATTCAAATACTTCCTTTTTAATTAAGTGGCTCCCACTGTGCAATCTCTGTGCTAGGCACTGCAGACGATACTTTAGTCCTTATAACACCCTTGCAAGTTGGAGAGCATCGTTCCCTTTCCAGAAATGAGGAACATGCACAAGGTCTGGGTCTTCTAAGTGGGAGAGTTTGGATCCGGCTCCCTCGGTGGTCCTTGCTGGCTCCACGACTGTCCACTGTCTCCCAGTGAGAACAAAGGCCACTGCTCTGAAGGCAGGAGGGCCAGGCTTGATCTGAAACCCATGGTCACTAGGGCCGGGCGAGGTGGCTCACACCTGTAATCCTAGCACTCTGGGAGGCGGAGGCGGGAGGATTGCTTGAGCTCAGGAGTTCAAGACCAGCCTGAACAAGAGCGAGCCCCATCTTTACTAAAGATAGAAAAATTAGCTGGGTGTGGTAATGTGTGCCTATAGTCCTGGCTACTTGGGAGACTGAGGCAGGAGGATCGCCTAAGCTCAGGAGTCTGAGGTTGCTGTGAGCTAGGCCGATGCCATGGCACTCTACTCAGGGCAACGGAGTGAGACTCTGTCTCAAAAAAATAAAATAAAATAAAATAAAACCCATGGTCAGTAAAACAAGCCTGGCTTGCTCCACACTCTGACGGCACATATTCAATCCAGCTTCTCTTTTCTTTTTTCCAAATAATCACTCACATAGGTCAGGAACTAGAGTCAGGTGAGTGAGACCCTCACCTCAGGAGCGAAATAGAAGGTAGCACAAAAAACTCAGTAATCAGGGTAAGTAATACTTTAATGCAATATTGTTAAAATTCAACTCAGCAAACTACAGCCTCTGCCCAGCCACCCATTTTTGTAAATAAAGTTTTTCCAGGGCTGGGATGGGGTTGTAGCCAATGAGGCCAGTTGTATAAGTTCAAGGTCAGATCCTGTCTTTATTTAAAATGTTGACATTTTGTTCATTGAGTCTTATTTTGTTTGTTTGTTTTCATTGATTCTGCCTCAAGCACCCACTCACATTCTCAGCAGAAAGCCTGATATCTCCCGGGGCTGCCCTTTCCACAGGAGTTGTTGTAGGGACCTCTAATGTGCAAAAGGAAGTTGCATAACTTCTCTCCATAATTTATCCTTTTTGGGCACCCAATTCTATGGCTTTTGACAAATACAGTTGTGTAATGGTCACCACATGGAAGATTTAGAACAGTTCCATTATCCCAAAAATCATCCCTTCTCCCCAGTCCCAACAACTGGCAACTACTGATCTCGTTTTCTGTCCCTACAGTTTTGCCTGTTCTGAAGTGTTATTTAAATGGAACAATGTAGTGTGAAGCCTTTTGAGCCTAGCTTCTTTTCCTTAGAGTAATGCATCTGAGATTCTTCCATGCTGTGTGTGCCAGTAGTTCCTTTGTACTGCTGAGTAGTATTCCATTGTATGTTGGACTTATTTGGGTTGTTTACAGTTTGGGGAGGTTATGAATAAAGCCACTATAAACACCTGCTTTCAGAGTTTTGCATGAATATAAGTTTTCATTTCCTTTGGGTAAATACCTATGAGTGGGGTTATTGGGTCACATGGTAAGTCTACATTTCACTTTCTACGAAACCACCAGACTAGTCTCCAAAGTGGCAGCGCCATCTTGCATTGCCAACAGCAATTAATTTTAGTGTTTTGAGGGTTGAACTGAGGAGGACCCAATCCCCAGGTGTGTTGGACACCTCCAACCCCCTACTGTGATTGGGTTGAGACCTTTGACATCTTAGTGATGGGCGCCTTAGAACCCCTTCTAATAGACGATCTCTGAGGAGTCAGGACACAGAAGGAATGGCTTCCAGGTTGCCTGGGTGTCCTGAGTACTATGTGCTGATGCCTTAGAAATCTAGTCAAAGGACCCTGAGATATCCAACAACAGATGAATGGATTAAAAAAATACGGTACATATACTCAATGAAACACCACTCAACCGTAAGAAAGAATAAAAGCCTGTTGAGGCACATGGACGGAAATGGGAGACATTACGTTAAGTGAAATAAGACAGGAATAGAAAGTTAAATACCACATGTTCTCACTCAAATGTGGAAGTAAGAAAAGGTGATTTCATAGAAGTAAAAAATTAGAACAGAGGATACTACAAGCTGGGAAGGGGAAGGGAGGAATGGGGAGAGAGTCAGTCGTTAAAGGATACAAAATTACAGCTAGATAGGAGGAATAAGTTCTAGTGTTCCCTACCATTATAGGATGACTACAGTTAACAGTAATACAGAGTTTCCAGTAGCTAGAAGGAGGATATTCATTGTGCCTAACACAAAGAAATAATAAATGTTTGAGATGGTTTGAGATGATAGATATGTTAATTACCCTGATGTGATCACTACACATTATTTGTATCGAAACATCACTATGTACCCCATGAATATGTACAATTGTTATGTGTCAATTAAAAAATAAAATTAAGAAGTATTTTTAACAAAAGACCCTGTGGCTGAGCTTGGCAGGGATGGAAGAAACACCCAGAGAACCACCTGCCTTCAATGGGAGACCAGAGTAGCAAAAGCAGCTACCACTGAGTACTAAAAATCAGGATAGTTCCCTCCTGTTTTCCTAGAACCATGTTTTCCTAGAACCATGTTCTTGTTTGATCCATGGCCAAGGTAAGAATCCTGGAAAACATCTTTTTGGGTAACCTTTGTAGGAGGAGCTGAGCTAGGTGTGATTTACAGAAATAAAGAAATATAATGCATATCCCAAATGTCTTAAAACATTGCATTGAGCTCCCTCTATATGCCAGTCATTACACTTGGCACTTTATGTAGGTTATTTTCAATTCTTAAAACAAGCCCCCAAATTAAGCATCACTTACATATCAAATTTGGGTATCAAAATTGAAGCAAAAGATAGTGATGCTGATCATGTTACTTCTCTGTTTACATCTTTTTACAGCCTTCTGTTTCATATTCTACCACTTCTCCACACTCCTCCAACACTCCAGCAATACTCACTCACCTCCTTTATCCTCTCTTGGGTTTCCTATTAATCCCCTGGGCCCTTGTGCGTGGTATCTCCCCTGCCAGGCATGCCGCCTTCTTCCTCCCTTTTATTCATACTCACTTTTATGAACCACTTCTTGCGTCCTGTCCATTGAAACTTTCCATGACACATCCCCAAAGGGCTCTGCACCGTAGCTTGTACACCCTGTCTCCCAGGCTGCTGGTCCCGGATTACAGAGATTCCTATTCACTCCATCTGCCCAGCACAGAGGCTAAGCATAGTAGGACATAGTAGCTATTTTTATTTGTTTATTTATTCATAAGTCCTATTTTATTTGACAAATAATTGTATATATTTATAGGTTACAATGTGATGCTTTGATACATGTATTCATTATGGAATGATCAAATCAAGCTAATTAGCATATCCAGCACCTCAAATATTGATTATTTCTTTGTGGTGAGCATATTTAAGATCCTCTCTTTTTCTTATTTTGAAATATACAACACATTATTATTAACTATAATCACCCTACTGTGCAAAAGAACACCAGATCTTATTCCTCTGCCTAACTGAAACTTTGTACCCCATGACCAAGGTCTTCCCTTTCCCCCCCACCACTCTCTCCTCCCTCCCCCAAGTCCCCGATAACAACCATTCTACTTACTGTCCGCTTCTGCGAGTTTGTTTTCATTTTTTTATTTCAGGGTATTATGAGGGTACAAACATTATGGTTACATTTTATGTCTTTGTCTCACCCAAGCAAGGGTTAGAGGCATGCCGTTCCCCCCTACAATGCTCCCCATGTCCTTTAGTTGTGGGTTTATCCCCCCATCCCCCTAATCCCTGGAGAGTATTACTGCCATGTGAACACCCTAGTGTTCATCAGTTAGTACCAATTTGATGGCGAGTACAAGTGGAGCCCATTCTTCTGATCTTGTGATACCTCACTTCGGATAAGTTCACTCCAGGAAAATATAAGAGGTGCTAGATCATTGCCGTTTCTTATGATTGAGTAATATTCCATTGTATACATATACCAAATTTTAGTAATCTACTCGTGAATCGACAGGCATACCTCAAAGAGCTAAAAATAGAAATACCATTCGATCCAACAATAGCACTATTAGGCATCCACCCAAAAGAGCAAAAGATATGCTATAATAGAGACATCTGCATCTGAATGTTTATGGCAGCACAATTCACTATTGCAAAGATGTTGACACAACCCAAGTGCCAGTTTCTTTTCAGAGTGAGAAGAAAGAAAGAGAGGGAGGGAGAGAGGGTAGGAAAGAAGATGTTTACTTTGCAGCCTCGTACTCTCAGGGAAGTGGTAGAATGGGCTCAAAACTGTGAACCAGACTGGCCTCTCTCATAAAATAATTTCATCTTCAATTTTAAAATGAATACACATAAAAATTTTCCTAGAAACATCAAATCCCAGACCAGAAAAGACCTTAGAATTTGTCAAAACTAGTTTCCTATTTCTTGTTTTTCTTTTCCTTTTCTTTTCTTTTCTTTTTCTTTTTAATGTGACTTTAAATGCAAGCTTACTTTCCCTGTACAATGGCGCTTTACCTTTTGTTGCCAAGCTCTGTGTACTACCTGCATTCCTTGGCTTTCTGTTATTTCATGTTGATTGTGTATCATAAATTTCGACCTCTGCCACTTCTTTTCAGATATTATTCTGATCTCTATTCCCCTACCGAAGTAATTTTATCTGCTTATATTGAGGAAACACTATTGTCAATGAAAGACATTTATTTCTAATGCCCTGTATTTTGGGACAGTATTTCATAAGAAAATACACTATATTTTTGTGTGCTTGTTTTGCATATAAATTCTGAGAAATAAGACTTTTTATATATGTGGGGGTAGGGAAGACAGCAAAAGAAAATCGCAATTATATAAATAATCCAAGTTAGAAGGGGATGGGAATTGTCTATAAGTAATGCCTTCAGGCTGTATGATTTTAACTTGAGCAACATAACTTGTTTGCATTACCATAAAAAAATCCACAATCATGAATGGAAAGACTATCAATATATTATGGAGTACAGATAAATACAAAGTATGCTTTGGCTCCCTAACTTGGCTAATTTAAGAAATGTCTGCACCTTTCCTTGTGTATTACAGTCTTTGTGTAAAAATTCCTCCTTCCATAAGGGAAACTGTAACATACAAAGAGCTCTTCAAGTGAACTGTGGCTTCAAGAGGGGCTCCTGGTCCAGCAAAGGAGGAGGAAGACTGGCTACAGATAGGACAGATCCCACCCACATCTAGGCCCCTCTTGAAATCACAGTATTCTTAGTGCTAATGGGCGGAACAAACTAGTTGATAAATTTTTATTTCTTACTTTTATAATCTTACATGTAAGTTATCATTTTAAAGAAAATGGTAAAATAATGAGATGCAGGTTTTTTGTTTTTTTATTTTTGGTGTTATAGCACTCTAATGATGTGACTGAAAGCTTATTTTTTTCATCTTCAGCTTTTACTTCTAACCTTTTGGAAATGATATTCAATGAAAATAGCTAAATAAACAAGTAATAGCATTTAGAAAATTTTTGCTTTGAAAAACTGAACTGTGTATTTTTTTTTTTTAATCTATCAGATAGCCACATTTACTAAGTGCTGGCCCAAATATTGTCCTAGTGCCAAAGGGCATTTCTAAAGAAATAGAAATTTTATAGCATTGGTGGGACAGGAGAAACAACACAGGAAATAAACAAAATCCCAAATAAATAGGATGTATTATCATTTTAGGATTGCACAGACATGTAGACAAATAATGATATTTGATAAGTGAATCCTAACCCACTTACTGTCTACCTTTTCAGGCCCCAAACTGAGCTACTCCCCTTAGGCTCCCTGTTCTCCAGCCCTACATTACAGCACCCTGAGGAGTCTCTCATGTACACACGCATCAACCCAGACCCTCGAATCCTGGTGTCATTGCAATTGCCCTCCCTCAGCCTGGAGGGTTTTGCATCTCAGATGCTGCTTCCTCTGGGAAGCCTTCCCTGGTTCTCCACCCCTAGAAGGTTAGGTGCCTGTTCCTCTGGGTTTCCACAGCCCTTCTACATCTCAGTTGTTGCTGTTTTTGAAATCTCAATCCTGCTCCTTCTGCGATGCATCTCAGTTTTGTCAATTGCCAGGTAATTATTTCTTAATGTCTATCTCCCCAAATAGACATCATTGATTGATTCATTCATTCAACATACAGTGGTGTCAGGGGAACAAAGGCAAGTATCAGTACTTCCTGCCCTAAAGTAGTTCAAAGGGAGTAGGGGAGACAGAGTAGCACCCCGACAATTACAATCCTGTCTGAAAAGTGATGTAAGAGCCTGATGGTCCTGTTCAGAAGGGGCACTTAGCCTGGCTTAGAGGTTGAAGGAGCGTCAGGAAAGCTTCATGGATGGTGCTATAATTTGAATATTTGTCCCCACCAAAACTCACGTTGAAATTTAATCCCCAGTGTGGCAGTATTGAGCAGGTGATTGTGTCACAAGGGCTCTGCATGAATGAATGGATTAATGGCTTTAGCATGGGAGCGGGACTGGCAGCTTTATAAGGAGAGGAAGACAGACCTGAGCTCAACCCCCTCACCATGTGACGCCCTGCACCACCTCAGGACTCTGCAGAGTCCCCACCAGCAAGAAGGCTCTCACCAGATGTGGTCCCTTGACCTTGGACTTCTCAGCCTCCATAACGTTAAGAAATAGATTCCTTTTTTTTTTTTTTTCAATCAAGTACCCAGTCTCAGGTATTCTGTTCTAAGCAACAGAAAGTGGACTAAGACAGATGGGGAGACACTTGACCTGAGGCTCACCAGATGAGTGACGGCTGGTCAGTGAGGCAAAGTTAATGGAGGTGGGGGTGATGCTGCGGGCAGAGGGAAGGGGGTGTGGGTGCTGTGGGAAGAGGAACGGGATCCATTCCGGGAACTTCAGATGGGCCTGCCTCGCTAGAAAGCACAGTGCTGTAGGGGACAGGGAAGACTTTCTGCCCACCCGCTAAAGGTTCAGTAATTGAGTCTATGAAGTAAACTGACAGAAGGCAGATTGAGAGGAGAAAAACCATATTTCATTATATATGCACAAGGGTTCCACAAAATACGAGACTTGAGGAAGCGCCAGACAACTGGAGTTTACAGGGTATCCCTGTGCTACAGACAGGAGCAGGGGCTCGGGGCTTCTGTGGGGTGGTAGTGACATAAATTAGGGGGGCATGAGGGGAGGAAATGTGTGGCGAACAACGGTTGTCTTGTTATGCTGATAAAAAGTCTCTCGGGTAATAAAAGTTGTTTCAGAGTAGCCCATCGGAAGAATCTGTGACAACCTGTGGCAAAGTCTATGTGGGCAAGGTGTCGACCTTCAGTCTGCCCTCCTATGATAAGGTCTTCCCTGGTTGATGAGTTCCTACGACAACTGCTTTCCTTTATATACGTACATTTCTTTTACAAAAGGACAGCTTCTCAGAGCTACTCCCATGGGTGCAGTTTCTCAGAATAAGCAGCTCAAAATATGCCAAAGAAGTATATCCAGAGTGGCATATTCTGGTCTCCTTACAGCCATATTTCAGGGTGGCGTGTCCTAAGCCCCCAAGGTAAGCATAAGAGCAGCCAGGAAAGAGTTTAGGGCAGGGTATAGAATCCCTGATATGTCATGCTGAGGAATATACACTTTATTCCGTGTGTCACGGACATTTGTTTTAAAGGGATTTAAATAAAGGAGCAGCAAAGTCTTGTGAGCACTTTAGAAAGATCATTCTAGGAATGAGATGGGGGCAGAATAGAAGAAAGTGAGAACACAGAGTCCGAGAGTCCCTTCAGGAAAAGCAGAAAACAAAGGCTCAGACTAAAGAGGTAGCGATACAACAGCAGGGAGGAAACCAATTCTGAAGATATCTAAGACAGAGAATAGACAGACAGAGCAGGTTCATGGAGAAGGAGGAGCTCAGACTGGGAGTGCTGACTGACAAGTGTCAAGAAAACATCCAGAAGGGAAGCCCGGTAGTCAGCCGGACATGGGGATCTGGAGCACGGGAAAGGAGTCTGGGCTGGAGGCAGAGATTTGGAGTCATCTGTGCACAGTTCAAAGCTCATGGTGAGATCTCACAGGAAAAATATGCCAAGTGTGAAGAGAAGAGGGCTGATGCTAGAACCCTGGGGAACACTGCTCAAGGGTGGATGGAAAAAAGAGTACCTGACACAAGGGTAACAAGGAGGCAGAGAGACTGAAGGAACACCTGGGGAGATGAGTGGCCTAGAAACCAGGGAAGCAGTGTCCAGAGAAGGAGCAAGTGATCAAGTGTGTCAAAAGCTGCAGCAGGTATACATATACCACATTTTATTAATCCACTCCTGTACTGATGGACACTATACCATGGAGTACTATTCAGCTTTAAGAAACAATGGTGATCTAGCACCTCTTGTATTCTCCTGGATAGAGCTGGAACACATTCTACTAAGTGAAGTATCCCAAGAATGGACAAACAAGCACCACATGTTCTCACCATCAAATTGGTATTAACTGATCAACACTTAAGTGCACATATAAGAATAACATCTATTGGATGTCGAGCAGAGAGGGGGGAGAAGGGGACGGGTATATGCACAAACAATGAGTGCAATGCTCCCTATCTGAGGGATGGACACACTTGAAGCTCGGACTTGGGGGGAGGGGGGGCAAGGGCAACATATGTAACCTAAACATCTGTACCCCCATAATATGCTGAAATAAAAAAAAAAGAACAAAGAAAAAAGATAAAAAAGCTTCAGCAGGAATCAGACTAAGCCCGACCTAAGAGGTTCCCAGGACATTTGGCAACTAGGTGCTCCAAAGTGATCTTTGCCAAAGCGTCTCCACGCAGTAGCGGGGGCAGAATTCACACTGCAGATAGGAAAGGAATAATTGGGGAAGGAGGACTATGAGAACATGGAACTAGCAAGTGTACACTACTCTTTCTAGAAGCTTGACCATGAAGGGAAAATGGACGGACGAATATACAGGTGCGAGGTTCCTGGAAGGCATGGAGAGCCTAGCACAGTGCCTGCCCCATACCAGGCACTCAAGTACGTATTTATCAAATAAAAGTTGAAATGATGAATTGATGAAAAACTGAATAATGAGTCAGAGAAGACTTTAGACTTGTGTTCTAAAGTATTTAATTAGTTCGTTATTTATTTGCACAAGAGTTGATGTAAAGGATTAATCAGAGAAGGGAGAAGCATGCAGCCTGGAAGAATGTGTGAACATTCCTGTTGTAAGCAATGCAGAGAGTAAATTGGAGTGAGACCCAGGCACAGGCGACTGGAATGCATGCCCCTGGAGTGACGGCGGCTTACGGGGTCGGGGGGTACTCACTGCTGAGAAAGTGGACATAAGGAGTGTAGACAGCATCACCAGGTATCACAATACACTGGAGAGCGAACAGTGGTGAGAAATCCCATTGTAATCTAACGCAGATTATTCAGGGTAAGTGTAAAATTCATCTCCCTTTCAAAATTATCAATGATCTATTGACTAAAATAATGCATAGTCAATTCTTGAAGACAGAGACATCTTTTTTCTGTCATAAACTACCCAAGATACCAAGAAAGTAAAGTAACATTTGGAGTCATATAAATTTAAAGAGGTTGTTAGTAGGTTAATATTTACAGCAAGACCAGCTGACCTTGGCTGACTTTATGAAAAGGGACCAGCATTTGGACAGTTTTCTCAGCAAAGCTGGAATAATATATCCTCCCCAGAGAGTTGCTGTAAGAATTACAGGGAAAAGCCCTTTTCCACGATCAAGAGTGATCTGATGACTTTATTATGACCTAGTTTCTACTAAGGCCTTCGTGGGTATCAGTGTGCTTCTGCGGCATGCATTCCTGGTTTTTGTTCCTTTTTCCTTCTCTGATTGGGTTTGTTCTCTTATTAAATGATACAATATGTGCAAAGTGCCTGACATTGCACCTGGAATGTGAGTGTGTATGTCGATAAATGATCATTGCTAACCCTGACCCCCATAGCTCCTTTTCCCAACGGCTATCTCTGGTCTGCGGGTGAACCCAGGAACATTCCTCCTTTGTCATGACCTTTCAGGACTGAGCCTGATTTACAGCCTTTCATTTCTGGTCAAGTCACAACTTGGGGACTTAATTTTGAAACTGATAAAGCTCAGGTTGTGAAATCACCGGTGGAATCAGCACAATCTCCACTGCCCATTTTGCAAAATCCTACAAGATGTGGCATTAGCTAAGATCGTTCCAATCAGTGCAGCTGTCTTTCCATTAGAAAGCATGGACTCAGACATCAAATCTGTGATATTTACTCAGTTCTCAGAAGACTGGCCTTTAAACATGACCTTTGAGTGTTTACCCATGAAGGAGTTCGGAAAATGCCACCCCCAAATGTGCCTCTTTGGTATACTGGTCACTTCAAACTGAGGGCATCTGGGGGACAGCAAATGCAGGGAGGGGCTTTCTCTGAACTTTCCTTACCTGCCCACAGACAGATCCACCAAAAGGAATGCTGTTGAACGCAACTGCCTTCCCAGAAATCTCCGATTGCGGCAGGCCCAGAGAGACCAGCACCTATTCTCAGGGATGCTTAGAGACAATTTTTACTACTTGAGAGACGTTTTATCTGCACATCAAGACAAACTTTACTCACGACTTTCCCCTCACCCTCCTATAACTTGTGTCGCCTCTGCCCACCACCCGCAACCCCAAGCCCCTGTTCTTTTCTGTAGCTCAGGATGCTATATAAGTTGCAATCATCTGACCTTCCAAGTCTCCTATTTTGTGGGACTCCCGGGTGAAAGTTGGTAATTAAAATGTTTTTGACGCCATGGCACTCTAGCCCAGGCAACAAGGTGAGACTCTGTCTCAAAAAAAAAAAAAAAAAATGTTTTTTTCCCTGTTAATCTGTCTTATGTCAATTTAATTCATAGCTCAGCCAAAGAACCTAGAAGAATGGAAGGAAGCCATTTTTAGCTCCACCACACCCGACAGCCAGAAAGCCAAGGACACGGGCAACGGTGAGAGGTAGAGATGGGCTTTGAGGGCAAGAGGTTTGGGCGTTGGTGGGGAAAGTCATTAGGCCTGACTTCACAGGTGACTCCAGGATCTGCCACCAACCCACCTGCAAATGCAATGCCCTTTCGCGCCAGAGTTTCCACCTGTAAAGTGGGTATGATCCATCATTCCAGTTGCATCACAGAGCGGCTCGCGTCTGTGTCCATGGCACCCCCGTCCCCAAATGGAAATGATACTGATAACCCTGACCTTGCATCCCAGCTCCTGAAGCCCAGACTCCGCTTTTCTGAGGCCGGCGTGCTGGGTGAACAGCGCTCCGTCAGAGGGGACCCCCGCTGCCACCCTGCCAAGGGGCAGCGCCTAGGCCTCGGGGGAGGAGCAGCGGGGTCGGTTCGCGGGCACCGAGGGCGGCCCAGCTCGAGCCCTGCTGCTTTCGCCCGCGGGAGCGAGAGCCGGCTGGCTGTAGGCGGCTCCTTCCTGTGCAAACTTTTCTGTCCTCTTCCTCCTCCCGCCCTCCCCAGCGGCTCCTCTGCGCCCGGCGTCCACCTCCCCGCCCTTCTCCTCGCCGCGGGGTCGCCGCGCTGGGCAGCGCCGGGCAGCACCGGGCAGCGCAGCCCTCGGCGCCGGCCCCACCCGGTGTCCCGGGAGCCGATGGCCGAGGCGGGCAGGCGCCCCGCTGGGCCCCCGGGCGATCCGGCCGGGCAGGCGGCGGCCCAAGTCCCCGAGCCCGAGCCGCCCGCCCCGCCGCCGGCGCCTGCCCTGCGCAGGCTGCCCGGGGACCCGAGCCCCCGCGGCCGCTCCCAGAGCGATCTCTCGTCCTGCTCGAGCAGGGGCCGCCCGCTCCGGGTCCACATCTCCGGCTCAGGTAAGGGCGGCTCGGGGCGCTGGCCGGGGAGGGCGAGCTGCGGCAGGTGGCGGCGAGGGTGACGCGGACGGCCCGGGGCGCGCGTGGGGACCGGCCTGGCAGCCTGGTGGCAGGGGACTGGGGAGAGGGAGAGGACGAAGGCTGAACTCCCGGCTGCCGAGGCTCGGGGACCCGAGGCTCGGTGACCCTCAGCGGAGGATGCTAACACCAGGCGACGAGTCGATGCGCAGGGTGGGAGCGCGTTTCGCCAGGGCGAGTGTGCGGTCCCTACCGGGTTGGGGAGCGCTGCGGCTCGGCTGTGCGGCGCCAGGCAGCACCCGCAGCTTTGGTTCTCAGGCATGTCCATGCGAAAGAGGAACCTTCTCGGTCTTCAGCGCGACTTTGGTCCCTCGGAAGGGTGCGGTCCCTTCACTTCGGAGACTGGGGCCAGTGCAGTCCTTGGGAGCCCTCCCAACTGCTCATGCTTCTGAAATGAAGCGTGCTTTGGCGGGGGTGGGGGGATTGCTGGTAGAAGGACCGGGGATATGAGTTTTTCCTCCCTGTAAAAACCTCTGCAGGTGGTGGGGAGAGTTTGGCCGGCTCATAGAACATTTCATCCTTCACTTATTTGTAAAAGCTTCAAGCCAGCACCCGTGGGGGGCTCGCTGCGTCCTCAGAGGCTGCTTTGTGCACCAGGACGGGAAAAACCAGGAACTGGGCTGAGGGCAAGTGCCGCCCACGCTGTGCCGTGTAACCCTGGACAAGTCACCTAACCTTGTCTCTTACGTCGGTATTCAAAGTGGGGATGATAGTAAGAAATTACCACATGGGGAGGTTATGTGGATTAAATAATCATTTTAAAATGCTTTTGAACAGAGCATTATCCTGAGAACTATAGAACGGTTTTTTAAAAGTCCACCAGATGTAAGTTTCCACAGATTGTTTTCTGATTTGCAATCTACAAGGACATGTGGGAGCTGGAAAAGTAGAAATGAAGCCAACTACCCATAGCAGCAAAAGGCCCTTGCCATGGC
>CAUYSK010028995.1:0-35259 GCA_963575035.1 Avahi laniger | reverse complement strand
GCGCGCGGGAAATCTAGCGCGGGACTTTCCAGGGGAGGAGGAAGAAGGAGGAAGTGAAGGCTGGCATAAATGGCTGCCGTAAGCTGCCTTTTCACGGCCATGTTGGCTCCCAACAGGTATACATCTTTTGTTAAAATTATTAACATGTTAAAAGAGTCATTTAAGAGTCTTCATTTGCTAATTTCAACAACTGAGTAAAGTAGAGGTCTGATCCTATCTCTAAATTAAGTGTCACATATTCCTATTTCTTTGCATGGCTAGGATTTTTTTAAAAAAGTGGATATGGTGGATAAGACATTACAGAGACTCTCAATTCTGTAACTTCCTCTAAAGAATGTTGAGTTTATTTCTAGGAGACAGTTAAATTACTGGCAAATCACTTAGATCTAATATGGACTTAGGCTATTAGGGTGGGTCTTTTTTGTTAGCCGTTTCTCTTAGGAATTATGGTTCAGGAATCTCAGACCACTTTCTTAGGAGACCCTTAGCTCTATTTCTAGTTACCAGAGTTCCATGATCTATTAAAGGCTCTGCTTTTTAGCTTCTCAGCATCTCTATTCTGTTCTAAAATTCAGTTTTGGCAAATTAATCAAAAGAAAATTTTGCCCATTATTACTGACCCTTACTGCATTTTTGGCCCAGAAATTCCATTTTTTTCCTCTCAAAGCATGCTGAGAGCACCACAACCTCTAGACCGAAGCTGCTTATGTCTCATGCAGGGAATCAGAAAATGCCTTGAAGTGGGGGCGAAAGTGGCTAATGTAGATATCATCGTAATGGATTTCTTTGTCTTGAGGCTCTTGCCTCCTCAAATCTTATCTCTCTTGGTTGTTCTCCAATGACTCAAACTGCTCATATTTTGTATTTTTTTTCATTTTTTTTTTATATAGTCTCACTGGGAGACTTAGTCTGATGCCAGCTATTCTGTAATTTCAGAATAAAGAAGTCCTCTGTTCTTTTTATTTTATGTTGATTAGTGCATTGATATGTACTAATTGAAAAGATGTTTTTAGTAATTAACTTATTTATTTAATCATTCATTCAGAAAATATACATTGTATGCCACATATTAAATATTACATTAATAATTGAGAGCATTATTTAAATTAGACACAATATTACATAACTGTTTATTGAACACAAAATTCTGCATTTATATTATCACTTAATAATAAGCACTAAACACTTATGTGTATTATAAATACACATGTGCACATATGTCACTTTATTAAACTTTGAAAATAATATTATCATTAACTTTTGAATTATAAGTAAACTGAGACTTAATGTTCACATATTTAATAATGTATCTAGATTTTGGACTCAACTGTATGTCCTTTACATAACATGGACCTTTATTAGACCTTAAGTATAATAACGGTAGTGAAAACAACTGTCTTGTTTTCAGGGATTATCATAAAACCCGGTACAAAATAAGCATGCTAGGAATAATAGCTTAATTTACAAATGATTTAATCTCTAGAACAAAACATTCTGTTTTTACAGAAACTGAATCCAAAATCTTGACATTATTTATACAATATTATCACCAATTAAACCATTGTCTATTCCACGCTTATCATTTTGCCTGAAAACCCTTTTCTTTCCTCTCCCACATACACACACTATATTTAAATAGGATACACCATAATTACTGAGGCTAAAATAAAACCACCCAAAAACATCCTCCAATTCTTATGAAAAGAACTCTTCATTTGCATTCCATTTATGCCCTGTGATTCTTTTATACTAAAATTTATGATCCATATTATAAGTATTCTTATGTGCCTTTTTTATAGATTAGAGAATTAATTAAGCCAACCACATATTAAGCAATTAAAGATTGATACTTAACCAAAACTAGAGTTGCTAGCCTCTAGGAATATAGACATGGATAATGAGAACTATGCTTTTTCTATAATGAAGTTTAGGAAAGGAGTCAAATTATAATTTTGGAACACATTTTGATTAGATACAGCCAAATATTTTTATTACATTTGGTCTTCTTAATATTCATGGAACTCTGACACCTATATAAATCCATGATATTGAAATTATTAACTTAAATTTTAAATTATCAAAATTATACTGACCAATCAACATTTCAGTAATGTTTATTAGATAATATAACTCATGATATTTCACTGCTATAACTTTTTCCTTGAGGAGTTTTATAGTTATGTAAATTAATTGTCTCTTGAGATTGTTGAATTACTTATGTGATTTTTATCAAAAGGGAGCCTCCATTTTCTAAAGCCCTAGTTTTTAAAAGTTTGTGCTTCTATATAATTTACAATTACATATTTTTTGCTTTTATATTTTGTTAAAGAATGCCTTTACATACAAATAGCATTGATGCCTTTGGTTATCTATATTGAAGGAATGGCATGAAGACCAAACTAGGCAAATGCAGCATCACCTTCGTCTGTTGACAGGGAACTGAATTTTGGCGGAGCCTCAAAGAGACGCTAATGAGCCTCCAAAGAGAATGAACTTTTTTGCCTTTTAGCTAAAAGTAGAATATTAAAGACCTGATTTGAAGATTTACAAAGTTCTTCAAAACCTTCAAGGATGCATCTGCTTTATTTGGTTGTGGTAAAATTTCATAACAGTCAGAGCATGGGACACAGCTGGTTTCCAGCTGGTGCTTTGTGAGATTTCACTGGAGTGGAATGTTTGTTACACCAGGCTTCATTAAAATTAAATCCTACCTTCACTCTACTTGCCATGAAAATTAATATTTTTCTAATCCATGGCTCATGTTTCTGCAGGTTTCAGTGTAAGAATAAATAAAATGGAATATGTTAGAACATCTGTAATTCCAGAGAATAAAGGAAAAGGATTTGGAAGAAATTTTCAAAGAACTATTCCAAGGAAAGTCAACACTTACAGATTAATAATATCTAAGATTTGATGAAATTAATATTCTTGACACTGAGTATCCGTTAATCACTTAATCTGATTGTTAGTCACAAGATCAAACTGGGGAAGAAGTGACTGACCTTAATCACAATTTATTTTTTAAAAAAAAGACAGGAAAAAATTAAAAAAGAGAAAGTTTTTCTAATAATAATGAGGTAGATATAAGTAATACAAATACCAAGTTAAGATCTGAAACCTAGGCAAAGAGTGGGAAATGGGAAAATATAAAGACAGTGTTTACTGTCTGTTTATGGAGAAAAAAGTGTCAAATAGTTTAAAATTTGCTCTCAGTATGACTGGCTTTAGACTTGTGGCTATTATAATACTTCACTGTAAGTTAAATAATAACCAATATAATAATGGCTTGAACAATTCAGACATTTATTACATAAATTAACAAGAAGGCGGGAGGTGGGTCATTTCATAGTTCAGTGACTTCACGATGTTATTAAGAATATAGTTTTTTCACACCATTTTGCTCTGCCATTTTCAGAACAAGAGTAATATTCACATGATAATTTCAGCAGAGCTAAGCATCAATTACCATGCAACAATGTACCAGGCGAAGTGAACATGGGTAAAAAAAAGCTGTCTCCTTCTTCTGCCCTACTTTCTACAGGGGAATATTTTTTTTTCCTAAAAAAAACTGGCAAACTTCCTTTGAGGATCAATGGTCAGGACAGGGTCCTATGTCCATTAAGAAGCAAATCAGTGACATTGAGAACAAGGTTTCTATGGTAAGATTATATCACTGGATTTTAAAGTTTTTACTGTGTTTCACTATGGGAAGGTCATTGTTACATAAAAAAATCTTACACACAATTTTGAAACAATCAAAACATGTAGTAAAAGGGTACACTTTCAATGCTAAAACAAAGAAACATGCACTTCTTTAAAAATGGCTTTTATATTAACAGCAATATAGAAAAGTGCAATCATTCATACAACACAGTGAGATGCTTTTCTGTGGCATAACCTAAAACTTTATTCATGTTCTTTCTTCTGTCTGAAGAGGAGAGAAAAGAAAGCAGTAATGCTTGATTGCTTTGCTTATTTGGATTATTGGAATTTGCTGGTTCTACAATTAATATGTAGATGGCTCAGATATACTTTTAAATAGTAAAATAGGCATGAAGAAGATTAAGAGTAGGGTGATCATAGAATTTATTTCCCAAATTAAAAAAATTTCTGGAAAGTAAAAAAGAAATACTATTAATAATTATGTAATAAGAACAAGTGTAACCATAGTCTCCAGCAAAAGGGGTCATAAAGTCACTTAACTATAAAGGATGTCATGGAATCAATTCTCAGTTTTTGTTTTGTTTTGTTTTGTTGTTGCTTGGGACAAGGTTTTTTATGCATTAAAAACAAAGTTTTTCATTATTATTCTGGTATCATGGCCTGCTTATTATGTGTTTGTCCTGTGCTAAGTATTTTACATGCATCAGTTCATTTTTTTTCTTTTATAAAGCATATGATGTAGATATGAATTTATTTTGCTTATGAAAAAACTGAAATGAAGCCCAAACTCTTCATTATGATGCTCTAGTACCTCACATTGCTATGAGCTATAGTATATGCTTTCCTAACAAGGCCACTAAAGCAGCAGAAGAAATGAAAAACAGCTCTAAGTCTTCCTTCCATAGAGCTTTATAGAGTACTTGCCTGACAACATCTGTGGGAACATCATATCAAACAAATTGCAAACCTGTTTTCAAGCAGAGATGAAAAGGAAATAAGATAATTTAGATAATGTGGGCAAAATTCAATCACCCATATAGCAAGCAGTTTTTGAGCAACGAATTATGAGACTCTGCAGTAAACAAGATGGAAGAAATCACGTTCTTAGCTTCAAGGAACCAACACATAACCTCAAGATGAAATAGGTAAAACTAGCTCCATCACACGGCATTATTAAATTAGGAGTCCAGCTGCAATGTTTTTCCATGGATGGAGAATGATGGAGAAGGGCTTTCCAAGACGAGGGAATGAATGGACTGAAGGAAGAAATGACTGCTTTGTCTTCAGGAAAGAGCAAGTCGTTTTTATTAGAGAAGGAGTGCATGTACACATACACATAAACATGCATACACACATGTCTGTGTATGTGCTTGTACATTTACATATATATATGTGTATATACACATAAGTACATATACATAGACATTCATACACATGCCTACATATCTGTACATAAACTTGAAAAAAGAAAACAGAGCAATGAGGGCTCTGTGACTTTAATTCTGTAAAACCATATAATTCTAATATTTATAGTATTCCTATGTTTAAAATCCATTTTAAATCTCAGATACAGGAACTGTTTTTACCCAATATACTTAATTGTCAAAATTATATCTTATAGAAATCATATGTATTAATATGTTATTTGTGTGAAAGGAAACATAAAATCCCTTTGACGCATTTCTCAATATTTCTTGGAAAATGACAAACATGTCACCACATTTTTAGGACATTTTTCAAAGAATAAAGCTGTAATTTACAAGCCTGAGTCTAATTCCTTATTTTGAAATAATGAAAAACCCATTCAGTAAGCTTCATGTATGAAGAGTATGTTCTTCACAAAATGATATATTTTATAGCTGAAACTATAAAAAGGGTCAGGGAAAAGGCGAGTAAATGTGTGTGTTGTTCTATTTAAAATGACATTTAGAAGCTGAGTAGAAAAGAAGAAAGAGATCTGGTTTCAGATATACCCCTCAGTATTGGGAAATTAAACAAACAGTGTGAGTCTGTTTTGTTTAAAGTTGACATTTCATGTTAGAGCTTTAAGATCTATCCTCTCTGGAGTAAAGAAGACTACAAAATCCATTATTACATTGACAATTTATACTTCTCTAGCCTTTTACATTCTCTAGTCACCATTTTGTTATTATTCTTAATGGTTTTTAACAGTCCTTAATACATTGGAGACAATTTCTACTTATTAAATATTTTATGCTTGTTTATCTTAAAAGCTCCCAAGCACAAACTTTATTAATAACCCAGCAAAGCTAAATATTATGTTCTTTTCCTCTTAAGTAATTTTATTTGACTGTCATATGCACTGATAACTTCCTTCCTTAATCAGTACTTTTTTGAGATTTGGAGGATTATTTTCTTGAGTATACATTTTTTTTAATCAAAGAGATACTGCAGTATGTAGCATAAATTTTGCATAGCCAGAAAATTAAAATCACAATAGTTAATGAAAATATTATATACTGTGTTAAAATATGGTAAGTGTTTGAAAAAATGAGCAAAGAATATAAAGAGTGTCAATTGTGGGGGGAAAGGGTAGTTCATTTTAAACATGACAATTTATTTCTGTTCTTTCATTGTGAAGATGATAGCTGAGGAAAGACTAAGGGAAGTAATGGAATTAACCATGTGGATATTCAGAATAAGAATGTTCTGGAAAAAAGAAAGAACTGGTACAAACACCTTACATTGGAATCCTATTCAGAGGTAAAAAGAATGAAATCATGTCTTTTGCAGAAGCATTGATGGAAGTAGAGGACATCAGCTTAAGTGAAACAGCTCAGACACAGAAGACAAACATAGGATGTTCTCACTTATAAGTGGGCGCTAAATAATGTGTACACGTGTACTTAAGTGTGGAAGAATAGACAACGAAGCTCGGAAGGATGAGGGGAAGGAAGGAGGTGGATGATGAGAAATTATGTAATGAGCACAATGTACATTACTTGGGTGATGGCCCTAACAGCCCTGACTTCACCACTATGAAATCTATGCATGTAAAGAAATTATACTTGTGCCTCATAAATATATACAAATAAAAAATGTAAAAGGCATGTTTCTGGTGTTCAAGAAACAAAGAGACCAATGAGTATAGATTGGGGTGAATAAATAAAGAGAGGAAGAAAAAGAGTTCCAAGAGATGCACAGGGACAGATTGTGTGGAACTTTATAGACACTGTTACAACTTAATTTTAATTGTGAGAAGAATGGGTGCCACCATAGCATTTAAACAGAGGCTTGAGATGATGTAACCTAAATTTTAGCAGGTTCACTCTGGTAATTGTGATTAGAATACACTGTACATTGTCAAAGATAGAAAAGGAGAAACCTGCTTGCTGGCTATTATAGTAATTCAGGCCAGAGATGATAGTTATAGAAATGACATCAGTATAAATGATAGAAGTTACAGATTATAAAGGAAGATAAAATAGAATTTGCATATAGATTTACCATAGAGCAGAAAAGAAAGAGTTAACATGAAAAATAAACCTAAGGAGTGGGGGGAGAAAGAACAAACCTAAGGCTTTGCCTGTCATCTGAGATGGGGAAACCTACAGTGGAATAGATGTAGGGAAATATGTAGCTTTATATTAATTATGTAGTCCTCACAAAGCCCTTATTGGATAGGTACTATTATTATCTTTAGTTTACAGATGTTAAAATTGGGGTACAGAAAACATTAAATAACTACTTCAAGGTTATAAGCTAATAAGAGACTGAGCCAGGTTTTGAAAATAGAAAATTTGGCTCCAGAATCAATGCTTTTGATAACTATATCTAATGCTGTTAGGAAGCCAAGAGCTATCTCTCAAAATGGGAACAGATATTACCCAAAGAGAGCATGCCTGGTTTTGTTCCAAAATGCTAGGAAACTTTGCAATGATTTTTCTGTCTGAGTTTGTCGTAAGTTTCACGTAGATGTTTGAGCAACATTTGACCTGTGGGCTACCAAGACAATGTGGCAGAGTTGCTTCACCGTGGCTTAGATCAAGGGGATCCACTATCTTGTTATGGAGCACATTCAAAAAAGATGGTACTGTTTTCAGCATATTAACTTCATTTATGGTCAGGATACTTTGCGTCTACACTTCATTCAACCAATTAAAAAAAAGTTAAGGCTATTTCCAGCTACTCCAGCTGAAATATCAATTTGCAAACTCTACTACTCCTCTTCAACCATGTCGATCACCTGATCTAACATTTAATTTCTCATAGTTCTACCTTATTAGGAGAACCATTTTTTCATATAAATTCTTCATATTTGTGCTGATATAAATTAGCAAAAGCTTGCAATTCTTTGATGTGTAAATTTCCTCCTCATAAGTTATGTGGCTTATATGCACTTCTGGTGCAGGGTGTGATGTGATTCTATTACATGTCCTCAGATACTGAAAAATAGTTCATGTAAATAATGAAGATGATTGGCATCTTCCTAAGAGGTAACTACCTTGGGCATGGTCATTACAGTATTTGTAAGGAGGTCAGAACCTCAACTGAAAGAGGATGAGGACTACTGCTTCCATTCAGGAAGGTTCAGAGGGAATTTGGACTTTAGGGTATTCTGAGTTATCCAAATATACACTGCTGCCACCATTCAAATTCTGTTTCTCAAAAAAAGTCCTAATTCTCACATAAAAGACAAGGCAAGTCCATGTCATTCCAGACACTCACGTTAGTTATCAGGGACATAAGAATAAGAGCAGTCACAGGAGCTCCCTCAGGCCTTGGCCTTGTTCTTTAAAATGTCCTGGACTTGACTATGCCCTGGATTTGTCCTTTTTATGTTTAGTCTCTCCAGCACAGTTATCAGTTTATTGTAATATCATTACATTTCTTATTTTTTGCCACAGTAATCTACTGTAGCAGAACCTCAATCTACCAAAAAAACTTGTCTTCAATAGGTATTTTACTTCAGCATTGCAGTCTCCTTAAATAAGGTATCTGTTTTGTCATTATATTCTGTAGAAATATTAGTCTCCATTTTCTAATGTGCATGAGAACATCAGTGACTTGGCCAGAAAGATAGCCAATCTCGGACTACCAATTCTCTGAGTACTTGTCGCTGCGACCACTTCTGGCATCAAATGTGGTAACAGTCAGTATTCCATTCTGTGTAACAGTGTCCATTCTAGCTATTTTAAGAGAAAGGAAGTAGTTATAAAATGTTAAGCATTTTATTATTATCTAGGGAATAAGCAGAACAGGAGAAGGAGCACACTCGTAAAGTAGCTCTCAGAAATGTCTCCCAAAGTCATGAATTACAGAAGCAGGACATTAAAGAGTTACTGATTTATCTTATTGCGGGAATATTGGCATTGCCATGGCTTCAATCAGGAATCACAACATGAGAAACCTATCACATTCAGGAAGCTGTTCAGGATCCAGAAAATGAATGACATTAGTAGATGGATGGCCCATTTCTTCCCTCTTCACATTTGTAATTTAGTGACTGATATTTGGCTAATATTAACACAGAAAAACAATGGCTTTCGCAATTGTGCATACCAGTAGAAACCACAGAACCAGCAAAAATCTGAACCCCACCCTACTTCCACCTTCATTATTCCACACAAATGCACCTGTTTGGCCAAACCTAAATCTTATCTATAATCCAGTTGCAAGAGACTCTGGAAAATGTAAATTTTAGCTTTTTGTCTTCTGCGGTGCAAGGAGACACATTAAAAGGAAGATGGGATAAACACTAAGTACTGATACACTGTCTCTGCTACAGGAGCTGTTGCAAGGTCTTCAGAGGTTCATCTCTTGGCATCTTCTACTGTAGTTTTCTTGACACCGACTGTGGGCTTTGACTCTTACTGCCAGTACTTCTCTATTATTCTGACTTCTGCTAGTATGCCTCTTTGTTGCAGTCATGATGTCTCTCCAGAGAGTTCTTTGGGAAGTGTTTTGTTAACAGATAAACAGCTGATTCCATTCTCCGAGGTAAAATATTGTGCGAAGGAATCCGCTAGCGTTCCACTTAAGGGAGAGTGACAGCCAACTTCCAATGAAGCCTTCAGTGTCATTGCTCTGTAACCAGGATTTCTCTCCCCATATTCTTTCCCCTTTGGACTCTTTTCTTAGGAGGCAACCTCCTGTGGGAACGCATCAGGAATTCCAATGTTTCTCTCGAAATCTCCCTCGCTTGGTTGGCAGTGACCCCAGGACACTAACAACACTTGCTAAAGAATTTTTAACTCCTGCTCTTCAACACTCCTTTTTAAACTCCCCAGGTAGATGGCCCGCTAAATATACAAATACGGATTAAAAAATATTTTAGCTTGCTTTTCAAAAGCTGCTCTGATGTCAATATATGATTTCTCAGTGTTCCAACCTCAGCCAAAATTGAAAAAAGAGGAGATGTATTTTAAGATCATGGTTTTTGAAGTATGTGTATGTGTGTGTATTTTAACATAATTATAAATAAATTTAAGTTTGTTTTAAAAAATATGTGGGGGATTCCTGTCAATATTCTCTGATAGGAGATACCCTTGATACAAGTATTAAAAATTATTATTTCTCATTCTTGTTATACTCAAATTGGAATCTAAGTATTACTGAGAGGTTTGCTAATACTTTACAAAACTTTCAGTAAAATAAGTTTATTTACTTTTCACTCAAGGCCTTTTTGGCTGTAGAAATTATAAATTATTCTATAAAGCAGTAGTTTTTAAATTTTAGCTTGAATAGGAACTATGTGGAAAGGTTTTAAAAATAAGATTGTGATTCAGAATGTCTTGTTAGGACAAGGACCAGGAATATGCACTTTTACCAAGTCTTCTAGGTGACACTAATAAAACTGTTTCATTATCTATCCTATGGAAGACCAAAATTGGAGATAGGATTATTTTCAAGTGAGATTCAAAATTACTTTCTCTTAATGTCACTGCTTAGGCATTATTAATAGACTAAATCTACATGCTTTTCTTTCTCCGTAGGATGATATCTAGCCTACGAAGATCCTTGTGTAACTGCCTTTCTAGGGAGCCCTACCCACTAGCTACAGATTGGCATCCTGGTTATATTCATAAATACAGGTCAAGATGGGTTTTTGAATATATATTACATCATATCATTTAATATTAAAATATTTAGATGTAGATATGTTCCTCATTTACACTAAAGAAGGAAGTGAGTGATCAAGAAAATAAGAAATTCAACATAGGTCAGATAGCTGTCCAATTCCAAATCTGAATCCTTTTGTTATGCTCCACTTTATTCAGAGCAATTTAGAAATTATGCTAACGATTCAACAAATGCCCAATCAATTCTCTAATATTAGTGCACAAAATATGTGATTTGACATTATGATTTTTATATTTACATTTCATATTTTTCATTTTTTCTGGTTCCAAATCCTGAATAGACACCAGCATTATTTTTATTCTTAATATGTGTGAATTTTTTCAAATGTGCATAACATAAATATTATTTTATTAAAAATATTTAACATTTTTGCATCAGGAATGGGGGAAAATACTGTTGAATGCTTTAAAAATGAAAAAAGTCTACCAACTATCCTTTATATATCCAAAATAATCTCTGCACGTGAAATGTTTTTTCCTACTGAATATTTCGAAAACTCCTGCTTCAATGTATTCGTTTTCCACAGCTGTTATTATTGTTTTGTTTTCCCACACTAATCTGATGACAATCCTTATATTATTTTATATCTAAATGTAAGGAATTTTTTTTCACAGACCTTCTTCCTAGGCTAACTGCCCAAATTTCTGCACCACATTTATAGTACTAAGGTTCATATAAACTGCAGGATTGGTAGTTTCTCACAAACTAAAAAGAGATATTATTGGGATTCAGAGATTTCTTTTTCAGTCTTTGCCTTTCTTTACCTGTCCAGCCATATGTATTAAAAGCTCTCACAATTTGCCTTGACTCACATTGCCAGAGCCTGCTACAATAGAGCTCTACTTACGTTAGGAATTACTTACCCATTCGTGTAAAGTGGGATTTGGGACTAGACTTAATAACAAATTAATAATAAATGTGTTAAATTTCATTTCTTCGGCTGCACAGGAGCACTGGGTCACAGCTGCCCTACATTTCTCTTAGGTGTAGCCAATTTATTGACTAAATTGCTGACATATAATCCTTCTCCAATACCCTACCAGGAATTCACTTAGCTCTAGATTCAAGTATAGTTAGGTGAGGGTTCTGAACCCCTCACACAGTCCCTGCCAGTAGTTTTCTTCAGGGTCAAACTCTCCTTCTAATATTCTCGATATCAAACACAATTTGTTCCATACAATATCCATTATGAATAATAAAGGCCTTTTAGTACATTTCCTATGCAATTTGATCATTTATTTTAGGTTTCAAGTTGATTCAGTCCATATCAACTTCTTTTCTTTTCCTTCTACTGATTCTTTTTTTGGAGAGGGGATGGTTCTCTGCCAAAAAGCATGGACATAATGGATTTTCAATTCTCTAGCTTCTTCTCTGTGTGCTTTCCATGGCTGTCTACACTTTAATTCTGTGCCATTTCTTCCGCTTTCCACCTTAGAGCCTGATATATTTTATTCATTGTATTCTCAAAAACGACCATGAAAAAGAACCTGATAAATTTATTTACACAACAAATTTTAAGAGATTTGCTTTCAAATACAACAAAGATTGGGCCAAAGGAAAAACAGATATAAAAATGTAATATATATTACAACCTGACTGAGGAATTTATTTTATAAACTCACACTAAGTGCTTTCTATACTATTGTAGTTTAAGACCATCATTTAGGTGAGATAATGCTTGTTTCAGGGAATAAATAGTCTTTCATTCCTTGAGAGTAATCTGACTTTATGTACCTTTAAAGGAAGAAGAAAGGATAAATAACTGTGGTCCTAGAAAATTTCCTTACAGGCTATTAGTCCCTTTAATGAAGAGAAGTCCGTTTTCTTGTTTCAATATACATATGTATTGAACTGGCTCAAGGATCAATTCCTTACATATCCAGAATCCTAGATTTCAATAGCTCTTTTGGAGACCAATATACTTTATTGTTGTTCAATTACTAGTTGTCCAGACTTCAGACTGAATCAGTTCTATTTTGGTCCATTATAAAATCCACTAGTTTTTCCTGGAAAGAATATGTGGGTGATAAAATTAATAACTCAAGGTAAAGGACAACTGTGACATTTAACAAGGACAAAATAAATGGTTCAATTTAAGGCTAATATTGCATTAAAGAACATGAAATGTCATAGTCTTGGTAGTCCCAAAGGCCAACATTTTTCAAAATCTCTCTGAAATGTTAATGAATATTTGGTAAGAGGGTCCAATTTTTATAAAGTACACCTTTATAAATAGACCATGGCCTCCCATTTAACACAATGTTTTCAAAGTCTACTATTTCGAGAAGACTGAAGCCTTCTTCATCATTCAACTTATATTTTAAAAATACACTGTTTTCTAAGCATATAAATACAAAATCTATTTTCTTTTCTCATTAAGATTGAATTTTACTTCGTGAAGTTCAAACCAATTACTCATCTCACTGCATTTGATTGCTGTAACTATTCTCACTTGCATGAAAGTAGAAACCAAATCTCAAGGATTTCCTAAGAACTTTGTACACAAGATAATGACTAACATGTTTACCAAAATACAATGGAATCTAACCAATTAGCTGTCCTTAATATTCTTATTTTTCCACATTAAAAAAAACTTTAAACTTAGTATTTACCCCAAACTTTTTCAATTTGTAGCCCACTAATAAAAAGCAATCTTTCAACAAATATAACTTTAAAAATAAATTTAAATTCCTTATGAGTCAACTGTGTTGACAGGAAAAGGAAGGGATTAATACAACCTAATATTTTTGCCAGAGTGCACTGACTTCAGAAACAGACTAAACTAAGTTTAAAATACAATTTTGCTATTATTGTGGAAGTAGCATAACCTCTCTGACTCAATGTATTCATCTGTTAATGGAGATAGCCAAAACTTGTAGAGTTTGTAAAATAGACATAAGAAAGGGCCTTGACCAGGATCTGCAGATAGAACAAGGCTAGAACATCAACCTTTGTTTCACCAGTTCTTGTAACTATCACTCAGACTAATTCAGGGTTCATAGCAGCTACTGGTTCCTTGTAGGTAGGCTTACCTGGTAGGTAGGCATGTAGCGAGAGCTTAAAAGGAGAAAGGAGGATTTTAAAACTAAAAACAACTCCTTGAGAATGACAATCAAAGCTACTTAAGGGTCCTAATGGACTCTTCACCCAGATTGAGATATTTCCATTGATACCTGGGAACCATTGTGACAAACTACTATGTCCCATATTCTATGTAGCTATTTTCAAGATGTACATTTTTCATAAATGTGCATTATCCTGTGTCTGTATCTGTTGGTCTATCCATCAGTCATCCTTCAGACAACCGTGTGGGTTGTTATGATGTCATTATACGTATCTACATATGTGTCTAACACATAATAAATACTTAATAAGTATTATATTCTTTCTCCCTTTTTAATACCTTTTATGTGCCAGAGACCACACCCCCTATTTACATATATATTTCTCTTCTATCCTCATAAAAGTCCTGAGTGTCATATATACCTACAGTGATATTGCATATAGGGAAATTAAACCCCAGTGGGGAATAAAATAACTCACCTAGTAATTGACTAAATTGTTTTTGAACCCAAAACTTACTCAAAACCTACATTCTTTCCGTTCCACACATCTTCATTTTGAGCAAACATACAAGCACAAAAAGAAGAGATTATTCTTTATACTTAAGGAAGAGGTGCAAAACAAAGAAAATTGAAACATACCAATTACTTTCATACTGATGTGTAAAGTAAAAGATAAAATTAATACATGTGGCTGAAGGAGTCCCATGTTATTGACATATATAATGATTAATGAGGATAAATCCTAGAAGTCAGTGATTGGTTATGTCATTTAAACAGATATGGGAGATAAACAGGAATAACGTGAAAGCAGTGAGGAAAAAGGTGAGAAAACTGTATATAAAATATGAAGAATTTTATAACAGATATGAGATTTAATTTTTTTATGATGGAACAAAATGAAAGAATATGCTGGACTTGGAATCTGAAAACCTTTGGCTCAATTTTTAATACTCATCTTTACTGTATATATGATTTATTGTCACACCCTTTAAAAATATCATCAACTGACAAAAGAGCAAAGGCAATTCCATTGGAGGAAAGATAGTCTTTTCAATGAGTGGTGTTGGAGTAAATGTGTATCCTTATTCAAAAAACTAAAGACACAGATCTTATACCTTTCAGAAAATTTAATTGAAGATGGAGCATAAACTTAAATATAAAACACAAAATATAAGAATTATGAAAGAAAACTTATGTGAACTTATAGGTAACCTGAGTTTTGGTGTAGAGTTTTTAAGTGCAACATCAAAAGCATGAACCATGAAAGGAAAACTTATAATATGATCATTATTAAAATTAAAAACTTCTGTTCTATAGAAGACATTTTTAAAGGAATCAAAAGACAATCCAAATACTAGGATATTTTCAAAACAAATATATGATGAAGCACTTGGATCCAAAATATACAAAGAACTCTTAAAATTCAACAATAAATAAACAAACAACCTAATTTTGAAAAAAAAAAGTGGTCAAAAGATCTGAGAAGACTTTTCTCCTTTCAAAGGAAATATACAAGTATCAACTAAGCATATAAAAAGATGTTAAACATCATTTATCATTAGTGAATTACAAATCAAAAACAATGAAATACTATTTTGTTTCCAAAATGGTACAAAAATCCAAAAACACCAATTTCTGTCTAAGATGCAGAGTAACAGGAACTTATGAATTACTTTGAGAAATGTAAAATGGTATAGGCACTTTGGAAGACATTTTGACATTTTCTTACAAAGCTAAAGATAGCCTTATCATATCATGGGAATCATGTTCTTATTTGTTACCCCAATCGATACGAAAATATATATTCACACAAAAATGTGCACATTAATGTTTATAGAAACTTTATTAATAATCAACAAAAACTGTAAACAACCAAGATATTTTTCAATAGGCAAATGATAAGCAAATCTGTTATATCCATACAATGGAATATTTTTCAGTGCAAAAAAAGAAATAAGCTATCAAGCCATTCAAAAAATATGGATTAATCTTACGTGCAAACTGCTAAGTGAAAGAAGCCAATCTCAAAAGCCTACATACTCTTTGATTCCAATTACAGTATATGACATTCTGGAAGAATTACAATTGTAAAGAAAGTAAAAAAAAATAAATATTATTTAGAGATTACGGGGAATTTTTTTAGAGCAGTGTATGTGTTCTATATGGTACTGTAATGGTGAATACCTGACACTATGCATTTGTCAAAATTCACATCGTTTCACAACACAGTGAATCTTAATATATGTTAATTTAAGAAATGATTTAGGAGGTCAGAGGTTATCAAAATGGAATGCAGAAGATGACAAAACAATCTAACTGTATTATTAATTATGAAACAACCACACTGAAGGTTGGAGGAGGAATAGGTGCTAACCTAAGTAATTTGAAAGGAGTAGAGCCTATAAGACTAAAGACAAAGAAACAATGAATTAATACTGGAACCAAGTTGATAAAATTTGTTTTCATAAGGCATAAGTTAACAATTCAGGTATCACTACACATGTATACTGAAACTGAACAATTGAAGTGAGTGGCTGTCAGTTGTTGGGAGCCAGATTTCTCACCACAAGAGTGGGAGTTTATATATAAATAAGAGGAGACTAGAATAATTTATTCGGTAATAGATCATGATCAGAGACATCATAATGAACTCATATTTACCTTAATATAGACACAGATGGTTACACATACACATATTTATATGTATGTGCACATGCACAGGTTAGCATGCACATATATATTTCCATGCTCTGCCGGCTGAGAGGGCATAGAAGTAATGACACCTCACTGGCAAGCAGGACACATAGCACCCATATCCTGGTTTCTAATACAAGAGGTCATAGTTTTTGGATCTCTAGCATTGAGAAAAGATGAGGCTGGTGAATTTTATAGTGCCAAAAAGTAAGGGAATGCTCAAATTAAAAACTGTGTAAATGATAGGGATTTCAAAGGATTACAGGAGCCAATTGAAAGAACTCCTAATGGCCAAAGCTAGAACACTTTGAGCAATAAAATGAATAATGTAGTATTGGATTATAACTCAAAGTATAAAATAAATATTAATGACAACATACTGATATATATGCAAGAATAGATTAAAATATGGGGGAAAAGAGATAAATATCCTGTGAAGAATTCCAAAAAATTATTAATATATAGATATTCTACCCTCAAGTAGGTTTAGCATAACTCTCCACTCCTTAAATGTTGGCTGCACAGAGAGACTTCCCTCTAAAGTGTACAGACTATTTCGAGCCATATTGTCAATCAACATCAGCAACAAGTCATGTTGATGACATGTACCCTTGATATGATGTGATTAAAATGTGTTCTAACTTTATTCCTGTGGTCTTTTTTCCCAAATCCCATAAGCCTACTAATGATGAAAAAATTCAATCATATACCAGTTAAAGGCCATTCCACAAAATATTTGAATAGTACTCCTCAAACCTATCAAGATAGTTCATTAAAAACAAGGAAAGTCTAAGAAACTCTCACAGTCAAGAGGAGCCTAAGGAGGCATAATGACTAAATGGAAGGCGGTAATCTGGTTAGGATTCTCAAACAAACAGAAAAAGGACATTAGTTGCATACTAAAGACGTTTGAATGAAGTAAGAATTTTAGTTAATGATAATGTATCAATATTAGTTCATTATTTATTAAAAATGCCACACTAACATGTGATGTTAATAACAGGGGAAACTGGGTACATTCTTTACCATCTTCAGTTTTTCTGTTAATTTCTTCTTCAAAGCATTATTTTAAAACAATGTTATGCAACTCGTCATAGGCGGAGTATCTAGTGTGTAGCAGAGCCAGAATTTGAACCTAAGCATTCTGACCCTAAAATCCCTTTTCCTGCCAAGAAATCTGTGAGGAGAGTGATATATAGAGAAATATAGAGAGAAATAAGTTGGGAAACACTGGGTTAACAAAGCTAGATAAGATTCTTTATCAAACCAAGAAATCTCTAGGCATTTTCAGCGAGCCATGTGTGACAACTCAAGACAAGAATAGCATTCAACCATGAAATCATTTCTCCTCCACTATCGGACCTTTTGGTTTTGGAGAATATCTCAGGACTTAAGTTCCATAAAATATGCACTTTAAGGAACAATGTCATGCCAGTCTCATACATCTGGAAGATGAGTAAAAGATTACTCTGAACTAACCCCCTCAGGCATTATGGATAAGATGTTTAGTTTGTATATTTGTTTGTTTGTATCATTCTTTTTAAACAGAGGAATAAAGACATCCTAAGAATCTTTTGCATATGTTTTCCATTTTATAGGAAATCTAAGGAGAGAAAAAACACAATGAAATATTACCTTTTGTTCATAGTTAGTATATTTCTCTGTGTATTTAATGGAACTATTTTAGAATAATGATTTATGTTTTTCTATAATTAATCTTAGTTTGCCATTCTATTTTCCTTGGCATCAATTTGTTCTTTTTCTTCTGATTGCTGTTGTAATGATCACGGTCCAAATGTTCTGTGAATTATAGAGAAAGAAAAAAAGTCCTTATATCTCTTCCACATCCGTATTTTAAAAGCAGAGAGATTAGGCCAGTTTAGTAGCTTATGAAATATTTGAGAATTCGTTCTTACTATTCTCCAGGACTTTTCTTCTCCTCTGGTTCCTACTGCTCAGTGCTGGGACAATATAAAAAATAGTTTACCTTGAATTCTATTCTTTTTGAAAATATGAGATGAAATAGTTTATAAAAATGCAAAATACTATGAATAAATTCAGGGGACAAGATTAACATGAAAGATGGAGATTATACCTTCTCTGAATGATGAATTAATGTTTCAAAGCCTAATATGACCTCATTTCATATAATTAAAATTTTATACTTATCCCTATGAAGGGCATGTAGGATTTAATCAAATATGGACTGTTAAATAGCTGTCAAATAAAACAATAGATATTCTATCCTATAAAAGACAAGAAATATGAACCTCATTCAACTTGCTATCCTGAAGTCAAAAACTGAGATAGTTACTACTGTCTTCTCTAAAGGTGACATGCATGCAATACTAAAGATGTGTACTTTCAACTGTATTTTATGTGATTCAACTACATTCCAAATTCTTTTTACTTATTTCTTCAAATAAACTCTTAATTGTAAGTTCTAAACTTTAATATTATTTAACATAACTTGTTAAATTATTAACAATGATGTTAGAGTAATTAATATGTATTCTATTAATTAGTTTCTTAATTTTATAAATAAATACAATATAATCAATATAATAAGGCTTGTCATGACATTTCATACTCACAAAAACGTGTTATTGGTCACCGAGTTAATTAGTACAGAAAATATTTCTGCGTTCATTAAAATGAATTGACCTTACAGGTTAAATAAATAAACAAAGCCTAAGTCATGCTGATGAAAATAGAGAAAAAATCCTGTAGGCACAATTTAAATGTAAGTCATTTATTAACTTTCATTTTACATTTATTTCATACTTATTAACTTTTAATAATCTAAAAGAATTATTATCTGACGACTTTATTAAACAATGAATCTAAAAGGCTGATAAGGATGATAATAATAGTAACTGTCCTTTAGTGAGTGCTTATAATGCCCTAAGTTTCATCCTGGGTCCTTGGCTTATGTGTGCTCACCTCATCATCACAAGTCAGATGAGCTAGACATTATTATTTCAGTTGCACAAATCCTGACATATATTTTAAGAAAAGTTTGTTAAACTTCTCCAATGTCCTATCATTATTAAGTGATAGTGCTAGTGTTCAGCTGGTGTACTTTCATTTGCTAGGTTCCTATTTTTTTTTTACAATTTGTATATACTTTATGTAAACTTTACCCATTTTATCCTATCAACAACTGTGTAAAATAATATTTTTTATTCTCATTTTATGGATAAAGAAATTTAAAGTTTACAAAGTTACTAAATCGGTCCAAGTTTGTAAAATTGAAGCAAGTATCTCTATCCCTGCTCCTTTCTAACACCAAGGTCAGGCCTTTTCACTGACACTTTCCCTTTCGTCTTGAGATTAAAATGAAAGCTACTTAATTGGTCATAATATTTCTGTATTAACATATCAAAAAATCTTGTGAAACACATGGTTATATTTATTGTATCCAATTGTAAAAATTAATGTAGTTTTAAAAATATATTCACATGCCATTAAATTGGTATTTATATGATATTTTTCATTTGTTGGTAGCACAGGAGGGAATTTAGTAATTTAAGCACAATCTATTATTTTTACTATTTAAAAAATAATAATTTATTAAACATTTAAAAATATTAATGATTGAGATCTTTAAATGTAACCCAAAATAACTTACAAACTATTGTGTCATTTTTAAAAATTTTAATATGGATTATCAACAGCATATTAATAGATTATCCATTTTGAAGCTTTCTTTATAATTTTGATACCACATTATAGACAAAAGACATATAGTTCCACAGTAATTATTATAACCAACATTTATTCTGAAATGTTGGGATTTAGTGATAGCAATGGAAAGATATTATAGCTATGGTCCTATTAATAAAATATATAATGGTTTATTTAGCATGTGTTGTATACCAAGGATTATGCCTATGAATTTATTTATTTGTTTACATTACCCTCACAACGAGATTATGAGATATTTATTAAGCCAACAAACATGAGAACTAAGATTCAAACAGTTGGAAGTGGAAAAATAACAAAAAAAGTATTGAAATAAAGAAAACTATGAAAAGAGAAAAATGTAAGCCTGTTTGTTACTTCTTAGCATGACAGAAGTCAATACTTAAATCTCATAAATAAGTTATAAGTTTAATGAATATAAGCACTATTCATTAATAAACAAGAGGTATGTGTCTCTCCTCATCTAGCAGACTAGCAGAGGTTTTTTGCATAGTGGTAGCCGCAAGGTTCCCAAGAGCCACAAGAGCAAGAAAATCCTAATGAGCAAACACTTCTACAGTCTCTCCTACTCATCAAAATTGGTTGTTCCATGGACAAGAATCACATTACATGTAACCAAAATGTTTGTACCCCCATAATATCCTGATTTTAAAAAAAAATTAAAAAAAGGAATATAGTCAGTATGGGAATAAACAGTCAACAGTGTGGATATGGGGAAGTAAATTACTACAAACATTTTGCAAACACTCTAAAATTCTAATTGTTTTTTCTTATCTCAAGCTTATATTCTGCCCACCACAGGGCCTACATCTCCAAAAAAATAAAAATAAAAAATAAAAATAAAGAGATAAAATAACACCTATCCCAAGACTACTGTTCCCCGATCTCTCAGGCTAAAATGAATTATGTGTTCTCTAACTCCTAATAGACACTTAGAACTAATTCTACTATGCCTCATATTCCATTTTACCCAAGTGTATATTCATCTGTGATCCATCCTTTATCCTACTGGCATCTCCACATGGCTTAGTAAATACTTCTCCACCCCTTCATATTATTTTCTAATATATCTCTGAAACTTATGCTGGGGTCAGTATCTTTTGATTTTTTCACTGCCACATTCTCTAATCTATTGACACTCATGCAATTTACCTTTAACGTGAAATATATATTAAGAATATGTGTTCTGAAGTCAAAATCATGAGTTCAAATTCTAACTACATGACTTTGGGCAAGTTACTTAATCAATCATTACATTGTATAGTTTGATTTCATCATCTATAAAATCAAAAGAATCAAGTACTTACCTGATAGAGATGAAATGAATCTTAATTAAAACGATGTATATAAATATAGTATTTAGTATTTGCTTATTACTTCCTGAATATTTAGTAATAGGTAGCTCTCAATATTTTATTTGCCTCTTGCCATATGTCATATACAAATGTTCCTAATTCTTTGAAGACGTGGCAGTTTGTTTATTTGACTCCCCAGTTCTTACCATCATACTAAGTGATATGAATAGCATTATGGATTACACATCTAACACCTCTGAGATCTGGCCTTTATAATTTCCGAGAAACTTCTTCCAGTCTATTTTGGCAACTAATCTTCTCAGTCATACTATGAACTTTCTAATTCCAACACACTTTCCTTACCTGGAATCACAATTCCACACCTTCTACTCTTATCAATCCTTCTCCATTACTTCATCCCCACTCTACACCTTCACTGGGATCTCCTACCCTTTGATCCCTCCTCTCCTTCTTTATCCACCAGCAGCTTTCTGACTTTCCTTATCTCCAGGTATAGATTCTTTGGCCGAGCAGATCAATTTCTCCTTTGCAAGTAACTTTCCCTTCCTTTTTCCCACTACATCTCAGCTTCGTTAGACTTTTAAATCCTTTAAAGTTGGACTTTACTTCTTCCTGGCAGAGTCTTCTCCATACTTATTGGGCTCAACCTCCAATCTGCATGACCCCTTAACCCCATTCACCTAAGTTTATCCTCAAATTCTCTGATAGCAGATTGAACACCATGTATTTGCATAAGGTTTCCATGTGTTCTCGTTGTATGATTTAACTCTCCCAGAAATCATCAAAACTATGCTTAACTAAATCATCAAAACTGCACTTATTTATTTGTCTAATCTTTATTGTCTTTTGCTTCAATAAACAACTTGAGTGCAGGGATCTCATCAGACTTGTTTGTTGTTTTAAATAGTAATATATTTTATAAATATTATTGTTATTGATGTTTCAATGTCAATGCAGACAGGAATACTTTTGACTTTTTTCCTTCCCATATACCCCCATCTCCAAACTATTTTCCATTTTCTATACAAACCAGAGCTCCATTTCTTAGAAATTCTGAGTTTTAAAATTAATAATATAAACCGGGTTCTGCTAGGTCACTGTATCCAAGTCATCTGTTTTGGATTGGCTAAAATTATTTCTTGCAGATGACAGGAAATGCAATTCAAACTGGCTTAAACAACAACACAAAAAATTTTATTGCCTCATGTAACTGAAATGTCCAGCTGTAAGTTTTCAGGTGCAGCTTGATCCAGAGCCTCCAATGCTGTCAACAGGAGTTATTTTTCTCTACATGTCTTGGCTCTATATAGCTGGCTTTGTTCTCAGCCCCTAGCCTTCCAGATTTAAGTCCAACAGGCATGAGTCTGTGCCTCTCTTTCAGTGGCCCCGGGAAGCATCACATTGCATCTCAATGGCTTTGCTTGGATACTCATCACTTAGCCATCATTGTGTGCAAGAGAATGTTCTATTTCATTTGGTCAGACTTGAGTCTTGCCTGCTTGTCCTAAACCTGACATTAGGGGAGGAATCCCATGTGAATCATGTAGAAAGAAATTTCCTCACAAGGAAGTTATAGAACCAGATTAGTTACCAGATTAAGAATATGTAGCAAACATACACATATGCACTTGCACATACTCCCGCGTTCACTAGAAATCACAAAAATAGAAAGACATTAATGAATCACATATGAACATATTTATATCCCCTACTCTTGTCATTTTGATCACATAAACAAGAAAAGTGCAATGAAAGTAAAAAGATCTATTTCTCTAATTGAGGGGCATTTAATCATCCTTATTAGATGTATTCTTTATTTTCAAAGATTTGAAGATAAAACCCAAACCATAGAGTTGCTGATATTTGTGGTTATTGCATACATTCAGGCAAGTATGTCCAAATCTCATTGGATATATTTCATATTACCTTTTAATCAAAATACATTTCATTCCAAACTTCCAAAACTAGCAAAGAAGCAATTAATATCATTCTCCATGAAATATCAAATATGATGAACCATATTACATAACTACACTATCCCATGTGATAATGTAGTTATCCAGTCTATAAGATAAAGATGTGGCATGGGAGGAGGTTGGGAGAGGGCACAGTATACCTTAAAAGTATATGAAAGGAATTCAAACTCAAAAGTTAAATTCTTATACTAAGAAAAAAAATAAGGTATCTGGTAGAAGTGAAAGGCTGTGATTGGCAAAAAATTCACAGGAGTGTAGAGAGGAAAGAATTTGAGTTACTCCTGGTTCTGCTACTTGCTACCTGACTTTGATAAGTTATTTGAATTCTCTGGGCAATTTATCAAATCAATGTTTGTACCCCTTAAATATTCTGAAATTAAAAATAGAGTAAATTAGAATCTCCTGTTAGAAAACCATTTTAAAATGATTTTGTCACAAGATAGTTGCTATGCCAGATGGGTTATTTCATTTTATTTGCTCGATTATTGGTCTGCATCAGAAGAAAAAGGAAATATGGTCTAAGATAACTAGAATTTTTTATTTCATGCTATAGTAGAGTCTACATTTTTATTTTGTTTTATTTTTTCTGGCAGGGATATAATAGGGGAGGAGGGGAAGAAGACTGTGGATATTAATCAACTATAAACATTTTACAGTTTGTTCGAAGAGCAGATGACACAGAATACAGTAGGTTATCTGGTGCCTCATTGCTACACTATGTTGAAGTTATGGGGCAAGTGCTGGGAATTTCCTGAACTTTGTGCAAAAGATTAGCCTCTTGGCTCTAATTCCCTTTGCCATAGTTCCCTACATTTGTTGTCTGAATGTTTGTGTTCCCCAAAATTCATGTTAAAATCCTAACCACCAAAGTGATGGTATTAGGAGACAGGGTCTTTGGGAAGTGATTAGGTCATGGGGAAGATGCCTCATGAATGGGATTTGTGCCCCTATGAAAGAGGTCCAGAGAGACCCCTCACCCCTTCCATTATGTGAGGACATAGCGAGAAGGCACTGTCTATGAACCAGAAAGCGGGTTCTCACCAGATACTGAATCTGCCAGTGCCTTGATCTTGAACTTACAGCCTCCAGAAGTGTGAGAAATAAACTGTTATCATTTATAAGTGACCCCCCCCAAAAAAATTCTCCAGGCATCTGTCTTCTTACTGGGAAATGGGCATAATAAAATCTACCTGTCAGATAATGATACTAAATGTATGCAATACAATAATATTGAAGGCAATTATTACTCTACCTTGAGGATGGAGCAATAATTCATAAGGAAGAAGACAAAAAAAATATGGCTATAAAGAAGAAAAAGCTAAAACAAAGACACACAGGCACAAAAATAAATGTACTATGTAAAACTATGGAATTTATTTCCTTATGTATTCCTTCTTTCAATCTTAGTTTTTAAAACTCAAGAAATGAAGTCTTGACTCATTTTCGTGGATGTCATTCTCCATATTTTACTAGATTTCACCATTTATTTTCTAAGTTGAAGTCTCAAGTGTGCCTACCAACAAGATCTACTGTTAGAATCTAAGAATATCAATCACTTTCACAACTGGAAGTACAGAAGACTACCCAACTACTCACTTAAATAGTTACTTAATGTCTTCTAGTGTTCCAGTTTTTAAATAATCTTTGAGTGTGTTGGCTATACTTGAACAGGAAAAAGATTAAATAAAAGCAACAATCAATAGTATCTGGCCACTCCTTGCAGCACAGGAGAGAATGTTAGCCTTAATTTCTCTATATTTGCTATAATTTACTTTATGAATTATTATCTTTCTCTCACTCTCTTGAGATTATTTTGATCATATTCACATTATTAATTGATTAATGTATCAACAAAGATTTATTAAGGGTATAATTCTCTAAGCTTTTTAAAAATCAGTTAGAATCAAAATAGATAATGAAAAGTAAGGAGAGAAAAAAAAAAAGACTCTAATAAGTAAAATCAGATATGAAAGAGGAGATATTACAACTGACATCACAGAAATACAAAGGATCCTAATAGAGTACTATGAACAATTGTGCATCAGAAATTGGATAACCTAGAAATAATAGATAAATTTCTAGACACAACCTACCAAGATTAAATTATAAAGAAACAGAAATTCTGAACAGACCAATAACTAGTAAGTAAATCAAATCAGTAATCAAAAGTCTCCATCAAAGAAAACCCCAGAACCTAGTAGCTTTGCTGCTGAATTCTACAAAACATTTAAAAAAAAAACTAATACTAATCCTTCTTAAACTCTCCCCCTAAAAACTGCAGAGGTGGGAACTTCCAAACTCATGTTATGGGGCCAGGTTTTCCCCGATACCAACAACAGACAAGAAAACTACAAGAAAAGAAAATTACAAGTCGACATCTCTAATGAACATAGATGCAAAACTCCTAGACAAAATACCAGCAAACCAAATTAAACAGTACATTAAAAGACTCATTCATCATGATCAAGAGAGACTTAATCCTAGGATGCAATGATGGTTCAACATAAACAAATCAATAAATTCAATACACTACATTAAAAGAACAAAGGATAATCTCAATAGATGCATCAAGGTATTTGACAAACTCCAACATTGTTTTGAGCTTAAAAAAAAATACTTTAAAAAATTAATGAAACTCAACACAATACAGGCCATATGTGACAACAGAAGCTCAAGTGATGTCATACGCAGCAGTGAGAAGTTGAAAGTTTTTCCTCCAACATCAAGAACAAGGTAAGAATGTCCACTCTTGCCACTTTAATTCAACACAGTACTGGAAGTCCTAGCCAGGGAAATTAGAAAAGAGAAAGAAATAAAAGACATCCAAATTGGAAAGGGAGAAGTTAAATTGTCCCTGTTTATAGATACTATGATCTAATAAATGGAAAACCCTAGAGACCCCACCAAAAAACTACTAGAACTAATAAATGAATTCAGTCAAGTTTCAGGATACAAAATTAACATACAAAATCAGGAGTATATGGACTCAACCTAAGTGCCCATCATCTGATGAATGGATAAAGATCCCATGGTACATAATACCATAAAAAGTAATGAAATAATGACTTTTGCAGTAATTTGAATGCAACTAGAAGCCACTATCCTAAGTGAAGTATCTCTGGAACAGAAAAATAAATACTGCATTATACTCAATTATAAGTGGGAGCTAAATGATGCGTATACATGGTCATACAAAGTGGTATAATGGAGTTGGAGACTTGGAAGTGGGGAAGATGGACATTAGGGTGGGGGATCAAAAAATTCCCTGTAGTTTACAATGTATACTATCTGGGCAACAAATACACTAAAAACCCTGACTTTACCACTATACAATTTATCCATCTATCAAAAAAACACTTGTATCGCCTAAATCTAAATCTCCTAAAAAAAATCAGTACCATTTCTGTACACCAACAACTACCTATCCAAAAAAGAAATCAATGAAACAACCTCATTTACAACAGCTAAAAAAGTAAATAAAATACATAGGAATAAATTAAATCAAGCAGGGAAAAGAGCTTCACAGTGAAAACTGTAAAACACTCATGATAGAAATTGAAGAAGACGCAAGTGAATATAAAGATATCTTCTGTTTGTGGATTAAGATATTATATTAATATGAAATAAGGCAGGCCCAGGAAGACAAATACTACATAACCTCACTTAAATCTGGAATCTAAAAAAGTTGAAGTCATAGAAGCAGGGAGTAAAATGATGGTTACCAGAGGCCAGAAGGTGGGAGGATTGCAAAGATGTTGGTCAACAGACACAAAATTTCATTCAGGAGGAATAAATTCAAGAGATCTATTGTACATCATGGTGACCATAGTTAATAACAAAATATTGTATACTTGAAAATGGCTAAGAGAGTAGATTTATAGTGTTCTCGCCACAAAGAAACAACTGTGTAAGACAATGAATGTCAATTAGCTTGATTTAGTGACTCCAAAATGTATACATATATCAAAATACCATGTTATACATGAAAAATATATACAATTTTTGTCAATTAAAAAAGCAAAATTAGTGGTTCACCTCTCCTGTTAGATATGCAGATAAATTACTAGGTCAAAAAGGTTCTGTCAATGAGCATTATGATTTTTAAAGCACTGGAAAAATAAAATCATACCCTTTTCATAATATCTAATTTTCTCTTTGGGAGTAGAGGGTCTTTGCCTCATGACCACAAAGGCTGAGAAGGAATCTTGTTTTTATTTCGAACTCTCTCAAACTAGGATGTGTTTTTATGAGTGTGGTTTTTAAAATTGCACATGTGTTTAACTTGGTTTTTGACTTAACCATACAACAATTTAGGTAATGACTGATAGACACTTGGAATAATATAAAATGATACCATCCTAGTTTTCATATAGAAAAACACAAAGAATATCTGGTATTCACCGAAATAATATGTCCTCCATGCCTTTATGCATTTTCTAGGCTCCCCAAACACACCTCAAAGCTTTTCATTCTTAAATGAGGGAATGAGACTCAAAGACATCTGTGTTTTTTGTCTCTGCTTTTTTTCATCCAAATATTCTTCCCTGCCCCATCAGATAATATTTTTCATTTTTCCATTTTCAATTATTCCCAGTAGCTTTTTGTTGGAAATTTCTAAATGTTTTAACATTGAGTTTGAACATGATTTTTATAAATGGCATCATTATAAATAACATTGGTTTTACAGACTTGGTATTTGACTCCTGTGAATTTAGTAGTGATAAAATAAATGAGTTAATATTTAGAAAAAAATGCAACTAATGATTTTGTCAGAAGTTTCAAAAAGCAGACTGCAATGAATCCATGAGAGACTGGGTATTGAAGTTGTTTCATGAGTTTCTAGTGAGAAAATGTCACTTTGTCTTATATTCCCATACAATCTCGAACCACTTTTATAGCATTCCTTTAACTGATATTTGTTTCATGTTTGTTTAATGTCTGTTTTTCTGATGATACTATGGAATTTTCAAGGGCTAGAATTATAATTACCTTTATAACTGTGGCATAGAAGTGTCTGGCATATATCAGGTACTTATTAAATATTGCTTAATGAGTACATTTCATAAACTTTGTATATAAAGATAACTTATGATTTTAACATCTTATGTCTCTATAAGATTCATCACTTGGTGATAAAAGGTCTTCCTAACACAGAGATTGGGTTATTTCATACTCCTATTTACAAATAATGAATTATTATTTTATTCTAACTTTCAGAATAATTTACCAGATCATTTTAAATCTTCCTTTATATCAGTCTTCATCCTCCATAATATTCTTACCTCCATTTATTTGCCTCTCTATTTTTGCTAACATTATTGCTTTGGCTTGGAATATTTTTATTTGACTTTTTAAACTACCAAAACCTTAATTAACTTTTAACAGTACAGCTTATGTCACTGCCTGCCCAAATTTGCAACCTTGGATTATGGATTAACCACCACCATGTTGAGATGTTCTGACCATGTTATATTCAGAGACTAACGGAAGAGGACATGGGCTTGAAGAACATCCCTCCATTGCTGTCGTCTGAACTCTAAAAAAGATATCTACCACGTGGCTTTTATTCAAGCATAGATGGTCAGAAAACACTGTATTACATCTCTATGAATCCAAGAGCTGTGCAAATAGGGGGAGCAAAAATCACAGTTGTTGAGGTTGAGTTCTCACATGTAGTTAATTTACTGTATAAATTATCTGAATAAATATCTGAATCCTGGTATATGCAAATAGAACTAGTCAAGTAATGGATAAAATTATTCACATTTGGTCAAACTTTCTCATTTAGCACCATGGCTCCTAAATTGTAGAGGCAATATCTAATCTACTCAGTTTTCCCTTTATACGATTTGCTGATTTCTACCTTCTTTACTGCTCTACCTTTCATCTTTTACCTTCATTTATGGTTCCCTCTTAGTTTCTGTTCTTTCCATTTTAAAATCTTATGCCTACTCCTTGAAGAAAATTTTTTCCTATTACATAACTCTATATTAAGCCCTCCTTCAATGAAATTTTATCACATCTATGTTTAGTATATTAAGAAAGAAAATACTTGACAAAATAGCTTGAGACTCACAAAATTAAATGGTAAGCGAATGTATTCTGCAGTCCTATTGACCTTGCTGTAAATATCAGTATTACCTCTTTCCTGCTGTGATTGTGGATTAATTTCTTAACCTCTCTGAGTCCGATTTTCCTGAACAGAAAACTGACTATAGTAGCTGTACATATTCTATGGCTTGTTGTCAAAAGCAAAGCATAATTCCTGGTATTCCTGGTATACAATGGAAACTCAATAACCATTCACCACTGGGATATTAGTCAGGTAACTTGGACCCTGGACATGGCTATGCTACTAGCAACATGACTTTGAACATATCTTCTTTCAAAATCAATATCATTTATTCTAAATTGGAGATAAAATTATACATTTCTAGTTTGGTTATGTTAGTAAAGTTCTATGGCCAATCATCAAGGAACAACATTATTATGATTGCACCATGTATTATTTTTTTATAATAATGTGCTAATTTAGATGCATTAAAGTAAGACACATAAGGAAAAAGATGAGGTCATCATACAGAAAGATTTCACGTCATTCTCTCAAACACAATGGAGAATAAATAACAAATGCTTACTAAAGAATTAGTGGTCAAGAAATACTAGATTTAAATCCAGAGAGGTGGCTACCTCTCCGGATACCAGGTGCATGAAATAAAATAAAAGCAATATAGTAGGGATAGCATTATCTTAGAAAGACTAGTTCATGTTTGGTAGTCCTTCTCAGGATTTCATTTCATTATTCTACTTCATAATTTACATATAGTCTCTTTTAAGTTTCATATATTACACAAAATTCTAAAAAAAATAACAATTACCTATTAAATATTATTTTATAATTATTGTGCACATTTAAAATATATAATACAGTTTACATTTAAGAGAAAAAAAACACAAATCTTGATCTCAAGGAATATTTTCCTGGAAAGACTTTACCTGCAAACACTTGCCTACAAAATATTTTTAAAACTAATGTGAGAGCCAAATGAGGTAAAAATATAAAAATGTGTGACACATCGCACTCCTCTCCTCTCAGTTTACAACCAAAATTGGATTTTCTAATCACCCTCTATTATGTATTTATTCCTATTGCTTATTTTTACCAAGATTTTTATTTTCTTGCTCATTCCAAAGGACATAATTATATTTTATACTTTTTTTCATTTTAACACTCAGTTACACAGTGAAAAATTACCTAGGAAGCAAGGTAACTCAATAAAAGTCAAGCCTTTTTTTTTTGTGCCACAACATATTAAAAACTGCTTTGAGTTTGAATGTAAAACTTGGCACACACAGGCAAACAAAGAACAAAGAAGCATGTTGTTGGAATCAGTTGTGTATTGGCCTCTGAGGATGGACTTCTAGGTACTAGCTTATAGAAATTCTTTCTAGCTAGAAGTTGCATGCATTCCCTCCTGCTGTTTTATCCCTGTACTTGCTTATACACTGGAATCATTGTGAGGCTCTATTCATAAAAATTCAGTTGGGCTATGAGGCTCAAACCATGACTCTTTCATATGTAAAATTTTGTATTTTTTTCTTTGACAAGCTACCTACATCAAAATCTATAAAATAAAAGAGTATTTTAAAGATTTAAAATGACTCCATGTATCATAATAGGAATATAACTTCCTGAACCACACTAAATTGTGACAAGATGTTCAAATTTACATCTTCCTCTTCATCTCTGTGGCATGCATCTGCATAAAATGTCTCTGAAGAACAAAAATATATCAAATAAACAGATGTGAAAAACTATGAGTTTGGCCAGAATGAAGACATATCATAGAAACATGGGCAAGATGCCCAGCATTTTTCAGAGACACCTGAATTCTGTTTTCTTTGCAGTGTGTAAAGTTTCCATGTCTACTCTATTCCTTTATGATTTAAACTTAATTAAGTAGAACATAAGTAATGTTCCAGTAGGCTTGATGGCTTTCCTTTTGTACCTGTAAACTTCATGAGGTCAGGAACTGTATTAGTCAGCTTTCCCTGAATTATTTTGTTGAAACAAATAACCCCATAATTTTACTGGCTTGAAAACACTAAGGTTTATATTTGCTCACATTATATGTCAACTGTGGGTCAACTGAGGCTCTACCTATCTTCATTCTGGAATCCAGGCTGAAGAAGCAGCCTCTATCTGAGACATGTTATTCTCATGACAGAGAGAAAAGAGTAATGGCAGGAAACAGCATGGCCTCTTAAATCTCTCCTTGACAATAGCATGCATCACTTTTGTTTATATGCCATTGGCCATGGCCAATAGCATGGCCAAACTTGATGCCAATTGAACAGAAAATATCTTCCTACTTGGATGTACACTGCAAGCCATATGACAATGAGTGAGGATTATATTCCTCTTAGATGGTGGGCAGCAAATAATTGGGAACAATAATACAATCTATTAAAAGAACTCAGTTTGACCTTCACTACCATATTCCTTTGTATTGAGGACAGTTTCTATAATTTAGCAGATACTTCATTCATTCCATGGTTATTCTAACATTCATTTATTAATTGTCTACTGTGTACCTGGAATACACTAGATGCTTGGCATAATATAGTGACAAACAACCATCCCTGGAATCACAGAACTCATATTCTAATGATAGGAGAGAGAGACAATAAACAAAATAAGTAAAAAGTACAGCAGTTAGATGGTGACACTTACTACAAGAATAAGTAGGCAGAATTAGAAGCTGCAGTAGTAAATAGGGTAGTGGGAAGGTGATAGAAAGATCAGAAGAAATGAGGAAGAACAACATGGAGATCTGGTTGAAAGAGTGTCAGAGTGAGAATATCAAATGAAAACTCCCTGAATGGGAATGTGGCAAATGAGTTTGAGGAATGACAAGGAGACTATTGTAGTGCAGTGGTGGCAAAATTCCACCTCCATTCCCTTAGGGTTCAACTGGTACTGAGAATTAAATTGGTGCAAGATAGATTAATAGGAGAAAAGCATACAAATTTATTCAGTACAAGTTTTATGTGGCATGAGAACCCTCTTAAGGAAATAAAGACCCAAAGCAGTTAGAGTCATTTACTTTTATCCTGAATTGGACAAAAAATGTTAAGTCGTGAAGAAGCAATGGAATTATATGGGAAAGCTCAAAAGATAAGAATTATTTTAACAAGGTCTGTACATAATTCTTTTGGTCTTGATTTCTTATCCTTCAGGATAAGGATGTTGCATCCTTCGCATGGGAATTGCATCTTTTGCTTTTAAGAAACAGCAGGAAGGTCAGAGTGATCTTTTTGCACCTGCTGTTTTTCAAGTTCTTTTAACTTGAACAGTCAATATGTCAAATGGGGATATTTTTAACATCTTTAGTAGCTAGAGCTGAGGCAGCTAGAGGGGATATGGTAAGAGATGAGATAAAAAAAGATATCAGTGTGACAGAATTTGTAGGGAATATTGGACCTTTTAATATATTCAGCTTTTCTGTGACTAAGGTGGGAAATAATTGGAGGACTATGAGAAGTGACATGATCTGATTAACATTTTAAAAGATCATCCTGGCTACAATGATGAAAACAGATTGACATGGGTTGAGTTGGAGAAAGAAGACTATTTATGAGTTCATAGTAACAAATTAGGTGAGAGATACAATTACTTACACGAGTGGCAATCAGTGATGGTGATAAGAAACAACTGGCTTCTGGATATATTAAATATTTTAATAAAGGTAAACCCATAGGATTTCCTTCTGGACATGATATGGGTATGCATTAAAGAGGCATCCCAAGATAATCCTTGCCTAAATGAAAGATTGATGGGGTGGATTAATGGCAGCAATGGACTCAATTTATTCTCATCTGCTTTTTGAATACATATTTTAATATGAGAAGAATATTCCATTAAATAATCCTATACTGAATCTGTATTTGGCCAGGTGACTTGCTTTAGCCAATGTAACAATAATAAGTAAGATTTAAAAAGTGTTTGCATATTTGAGCTTGCCTTTTGTTCATGCAGAACCCTGACCCTCCATGTAAAAAACCCCAGACACGTGTCCTGATAATGAGAAACATGTAGTCTACTCACCTCCATTGTTCTTGATAACAAGCCAGCAATCCCTTAAAACAGGACCAGCTTTTCTGATTGGTAGCTAACCTCAGATGCATAAGTGAGATCAGCTGAGAGCAGTAGAATAACTACCCATCTAATCCTAGCTCAAACTGACAATCAAACCACATAAATGTTTGCTAAATAATTTCTGTTTTTAGCCAACTGAGCTGATGATATTACTCTTAATTTTGATGGAGATGATTTTGCGAGGTTCAGTTTTAAAGATGAAGACTAGAAACTTATTTTTGGACATGTTAGATGTGAGATGCCTATTAGATATCCAAGTAGAAGAAATTAACAAGGGAAACATAATAGGATGGCCAAGAAAGCTTAAGGCCTACATTAAGTTCAGTGACCATTTAGCATGTTTGTGTCTTTTTCTCCAGGTGTGTGGATATAGAGGAGGAGGGGGCAGAGAGCTGGACTTACTAGGTATCTATAAGATATTAAGAAGTCGAATGTTGGTAGGCCCAAGTAAATGAAAATCAGAGGAAATAAAAAAACGTTTACAGTCTTTCACTGTACTTACTTTTTAAATTTCCCAGTCAGTTACTTATTAGGATCTACAAAGCTATGTTTTGTGCCATGAGATATATAGAATAAAAATAAATATATTACAAGATAATTATAATAGGATACTTTATAAGATAATTTCCACTTATTTGGAAAGGAAAATTAACATACAGGAAATCAAATGAAATGGATTAAATGAAAGACTGTATGACACTAACTATAAGGTTAGAAGAAACATGAGAAGATAGTAGAAGCTATGAATTAAGACAGCAGAGGAAAACCCTGGCAAATGGCAAGTAGGATTTTTCTTGGTAGAGAAGGGGAAAAATGGGAAAGAGCATTCACAGAAGCACAGAAGAAATAAGAAAAAAATTAAATTATGAACTGGAACAAGGAATCCATGTTGTGATTAAAGTTCATTATTATTAATAGTCAGCTTTTGGTAACTTTCACCAATCACAGAATCTTAACGGCAGTGGTATGTTGCTAAATACTTAACAACTAGCTTTCCCAAGAGCGGAGAGACCAGTTATCTGCAACATTTACTGTTTTCCATTGTGTAAATTCTTCCACTGTTGCTGATTTCAAGCTACCAGTGTCGGTCAACCAACCTTCAAAATTCCTGAAAATTAAACAGTAATGTCTATCAAGTGAGTAAATGCCAGGTCCAGCGCATCACTGCTAAACATTCTTACAACTAAAACAGAAATATATTTACCACTTTGAGAATATCTCCTCCTGGGATATTTATCCCTCTTGATTGTTGAGAAATGATTAGTTTTTATCCAATCCAGGAACACTCCCAAAAAGCTAAACTTACTTAGGTACTCAATTAAATATGCTTGATGTTCTTTTCCTCACTGTTATGAGCTAGAACTCACAACAATCAATACTGTCCTCTGTAGTGCAGAAACTCTTTGAGCTCTCCTTGGGGCTGGCTTCTTGATTTCTCGCTGATGCCACACCTGAAGTGGCCCACAGTTCCACAGGGAGAACTTTATGTTGACCTCTAAGTGGTCCCTAACCTTATGGAATTCAGGGTTTTGGAAAGCGGTTTATATAAAGAGGAAAAATAGATTTTGGAGTCAAAT
>CAUYSK010028992.1:0-15807 GCA_963575035.1 Avahi laniger | reverse complement strand
TACCAAAAAATAGAAAGAAATTAATTGGACAGCTAAAAATATATCTAGAAAAAAAATTAGCCGGGCATGGTGGCTCATGCCTGTAGTCCCAGCTACTCGGGAGGCTGAGACAGTAGGATTGCCTGAGCCCAGGAGTTTGAGGTTGCTGTGAGCCAGGCTGACGCCACGGCACTCGCCCCAGGCAAGAGAGTGAGACTCTGTCTCAAAAAAAAAAAAATTAGCTTTATAAGTAGACACTTAACTATACATCAGATTGAGTAGCAAATTATACAAAGTGAGTAGTAAAGAGTATTGCTATTATAATGTAGCACTTCCCTGAGGGAAGGTTAACTTTACAGAAATGTAGACTTTAGCATAATTTTTATTTCTGTATTGAGTCACCACTGAAGCCTTACTGTAATCTGATATTCTGATACAATGTTTTTCTAAGCAATGCCTTGCCTTAATAAGAAAACTGACCATATTACCTCTTAGAACTGTTACTTCTTTACGCTTGTTTTAGATTCCATGTTGGCAAACTAGAGACCCCTGACCTGAGTGCGTATGTGGTGTCTTTTAAATTTTTTTTCTGTAAAATTATCTCTAGCTTTACTTTTTAGCTTATGAGGAAAACAGGGCTGCTTAAAAACACATCTAAATTAGTACATTAAAAACTTCTCTGGAAAATATCCACCTTAATATATAATATAAAAAACTACCTCCTGTATTTATTGGCTTAGCCGTTATCAGAAACATCAATAGTCTAATGAAAAGTGTGTTCTCATGATAGTGTGGCCCTTTTTCCAAGGCATATTTGAATTGAGCTACTTTCATTTGACATCGGTATTATGAAAGGAGACAGGTTGAACAGTGTGGGGTAAGTAAAGGCTCGTTGGTATTAATATTTCGAAAGTGTGACTCTATTATCTGCTTTTAGGGTCATAGAAGGAAGAACTATGATTGTTTGGTTGGTTTCTGAGATCACCCACTGCCACCTCGAGAAAAAAATTAGCCTAAAGGCGACAGTCTAGGTCTGGGTTAATTACTTCAGAGATAGTACAAGCAAAGTATTTAGCCCACAGAAAAATTTCAGGTACCCCACGTTTTCAGAGCTCTTTGATTTTAATTTCATTAATTTATTTAATTTCTTTAATTTAATTTTTAGAAGTTTAAATTTTAAAGATATTTCTCATTAGGAAAGTACAGCAAATGCTTAGATGGTCTATGCAGATGTCCTGTTAAGAAAGAAAAAAAATATATAGGTAAAGTTAAATTCTCTCTTACATCATCCCATTCTGCTGTCTTCCTCCCCAGAGGTGGCACCTGTCCTGAAGATGCTATATGTCCTTTTTGTACATGGTTTTACACTTTCAGTATATATGCACGTAACACAACAATGGTGAAAAAGAAAGTTGTAAAAATATACATAATAAATGGAACCATTTATGTACATTTTAAAAGTATACAAAGCAAAAACAATTTCATTTACAGTAGCATCAAAAAGAATAAAATACTTAGGACTACATTTAATCTAGGAGGCGAGAGACTTGTATGTTGAAAGAAATTGAAGGCAACACAAATAAATGGAAAGGCATCCTGTGTCAGAGACTGGAATACTTAATATGGTTAAGATGTCAATACTACTCAAAGTGACCTACAGGTTTAATGCCATCTCTATCAAAATCCCAGTGACTTTTTTTTGTTGTTTTTTTGAGACAGAGTCTCACTTTGTTGCACTGGCTAGAGTGAGTGCCGTGGCATCAGCCTAGCTCACAGCAACCTCAGACTCCTGGGCTCAAGCAATCCTACTGCCTCAGCCTCCCAAGTAGCTGGGACTACAGGCATGCACCACCACCATGCCCGGCTAATTTTTTGTATATATTTTTAGCTGTCCAATTAATTTCTTTCTATTTTTGGTAGAGACGGGGTCTCGCTCTTGCTCAGGCTGGTCTCAAACTCCTGAGCTCAAACAATCCGCCCGCCTCGGCCTCCCACAGTGCTAGGATTACAGGCGTGAGCCACCGCGCCCGGCTCCAGTGACATTTTTTGCAGAAATAAATTCATCCTAAAGTTCATATGAAATCTCAAGGGGTCCCAAATATCAAAACAATCTTGAAATAGAAGAACAAAGTTGGAGGTCTCACACTTCCTCATCTTAAATCCCTTACAAAGCCAAAGTTTGCAAAACAGTGGGTACAGCTTAAAGACAGACCAGTGGACTAGAATAGAGAGCCCACAATAAGCCCTTGTATATCTGGTCAAATGATTTTTGATAAGAGTGCCAAGAACATTCAATGGGGAAAAGGTAGCCTTTTCCATATATGATGTGGGGAAAACTGGATGTCCACGTGCAAGTGAATGAATTTTGATTCTTACCTTACTCCATATACAAAACTAACTCAAAATAGACCAAAGACCTAAATATAAGAGCTAATGCTACAAAATTCTTAGAAGAAAACATAGGGGGAAAGCTTCATGATACTGGATTTGGCACTGGTTTCTTGGATGTGGTACACCAAAACACAGACAAAAAAACAAAAAATAAATTGGACTACATAAGAATTAAACACTTCTGTGCATCAAAGGACACAATCAACAGAGTGAAAAGGCAACTGACAGAATGGGAAAAATACTTGCAAATTATTAACATATATCTGATAAGGAGTTAATATTCAGAACATATAAAGAATTCCTATAATTCAATAGCCAAAAAATAGGTAGATAAACATAATTAAAAATGAGCGAATGACTTGAATAGACATTTCTCCAAAGAAGATATACAAATGGCCAAAAAGTACATGAAAAGACACTCAATATCAGTAATCTTTTTTTTTTTTTTCTTTGAGACAGAGTCTCACTCTGTTGCCCTGGCTAGAGTGAGTGCCGTGGCGTCAGCCTACCTCACAGCAACCTCAAACTCCTGGGCTCAGGTGATCTTCCTGCCTCAGCCTCCCGAGTAGCTGGGACTACAGGCATGCACCACCACACCCGGCTAATTTTATATATATATATTTTTAGTTGTCCAGCTAATTTATTTCTATTTTTAGTAGAGATGAGGTCTCACTCTTGCTCAGGCTGGCCTCGAACTCCTGAGCTCAATCCACCCGCCTTGGCCTCCCAGAGTGCTAGGATTACAGGCGTGAGCCACCGCGCCCAGCCAATATCAATAATCTTTAGGGAAATGCTAATTAAACCCACAAAGAGATACCACCTCCTACTATTAGAATGGCTACTATCAAATAGAAAGTAAATATTGGTGAGAGTGTAGAGAAGTTGAAACCCTTGTACTGTTCGTGTGAACATAAAATGGTGCAGCAACAGTGGAAAAACAGTATGGGGATTCCTCAAAAATTTAAAAGTAGAATTTTCATATGATTTATTAATTCCATGTCTGGGTATATATACAAAAAAATTGAGCAGGACCTTGAACAGATACTTTCACATCTGTGTTCATAGTGCATTATTCACAATAGCCAAAAGATAGAAACAACCCAGGTGTCTACCGGTGGATGAAGGGTTAAAGAAAATGTGGTATATACACACAATGAAATATTATTCAACCTTAGAAAGGTAGGAAATCCTGACACATGCTATAACATAAATGAACCTTGAGGACAATATGCTAAGTGAAACAAACTAGTCACAAAAGGACAAAAAGTGCATGATTCAACCCATGTGAAGTTCCTAGAGTAGTCACACTTACATAGACAGAAAATAGAATGATGGTTGCCACGTGCTGGGAGGAGGGGGAATAAGGAGTTATTATTTGAAGGGTACAGAGTTTCAGTTTGGTAAGATAAAAGGAGTTCTGGAGGTTGATGGTGGTGATAGTAGTGCAAAAATGTGAATGTGTTTAATATCACTGAACTGTACACTTAAAAATGGTTAAGACGGTAAATTTTATGTTATGTGTATTTTACCACAATTAAAAAATACACAAAGCAATTCAAACTAGTATTTACAATGAAAAATTGAAGAGTAGGAAGAATGGAAAATCTGGGAAATGAAGAAAACATGGTAGAAATAAGAGTTAGTAAAAGTGAAATACTTCATGTGTTTTAGGTCTTAATTCTGATTATTCTGAATACGGCTATCAAAATGAATAGCAGAATTAAGTATAAAACTTGCTGAACACAAAATAGAAATATTATTCAGCTTATCAAAATGATAAACCGAAAAATATCAAAAACAAACTGATTCTTATTTATAATTATTTTCATGATTCACATCTGGATTCCCAAAGTGTTTTCGATTTCTATTTTATGCAGTGCAACTCAAAACTGGTAAAAATGATGATGGCTGGGCACAGTGGTACGTGTCTGTAGTCCCAGCTACTGGGATGTCTGAGCAGGGAGGATTGCTTGAGTCTGGGCAACAAAGCAAGACCTAATCTCAAAAAAAAAAAAAAATAGTTTATGATAAATGAAAAGATCAATGCAGTTATTATCTTAAAGATGATGAAGAACTAAATTCGTATTGAAGGTAATTCACTTCAAAGAAAAATGTCAGAGTAGTCCTGATGTATAAAAAAATTAGCTTGCAAATTTGGTCTTCCTGGTGATGAAAAAATGAGCATTGTATATGCACTTTAAAAAAAAAAGTTTTGCCTGATGTTTCATGTTAACTAATAAACTAGCAAGCAGCTATATATGTTGTTAGATATGAATTAGATATCTGTTGTTACAGTGAGTCAGTGATAGAAATTTTTGTAAAAACCTTGTAAACTACTACTTAAGAATAACCAGAATCCTTAGACTTTTGAATTTTGGCATACTAATGTAATCTTTATTTTAATGATTAAAAAGGAGAATCTAAGTGAAGAAAAATAACATTTAGTATATTCAACAAACAATATTTTATGTTTTTTAAGGCTATTTTTTTTAGTTTATTCTAAAAGAGATTTGATTTTTTTGCTTCTTATAGAAAGATAAAAACCTCTTAGATTAGCATAAAATATTGCCGCAGTTCATATTAGAATCAGATGCTTTTCATTCTCCCAATTTCAAGTAAGTTGTATACTGATAAAATTTATATTACAAGTTAAATGGCAGAGATCCATTCCAGAATGGCAATGCAAGGAGATCTGTGGACCTACTCCCCAGCAAACCAACCATAATTAGTGAGAACTGTAAAAATCTCTATCTTCAGATGACAAGCTGTTATATATAGGAAATCCTAAGGAGTCAATTAAGAAATTATTAACTAATAAATGAGTTCAGCAAGGGTGCAGGATAAGTATGCAAAAATCAGTTGTATTTCTATTCACTTGCAATGAACAATCCCAAAACCAACTTGAAAAAACAATTCCATTAACACAGAATCAAAAGAATAAAATACTTAGAAATAAATTTAACTAAAGAAGTATAAAATTTGTATTGTGAAAACTATAAACCTTTGAAAAAAGAAATTAAGGAAAATCCAAAAAAATGGAAAGCTTCTCATATTTGTGAATTGAAAGACTTAATATTAAGATGGCACTACTTCCTAAATTAGTCTAAAGATACAACTTATTTCTTACCAGAGTCTAAGCTGTAGTTTTGTCAGAAGTTGACAAGCTGATTCTAAAATTTATATGGAAACTTAAGGGACCTAGAATAACCAAAACAATCTTGAAAAAAAAAGAGGACACCTCACATTTCCACCTTTCAGAACTTACTACAAAACTGTACTCAAAGATTACAGTTATCTTGTAATCATAGATAGTGTGGTACTTGTAAAAAGATAGCCAAATGTATATCAATAGAAAAGAGTTGAGAATCTAGAAATAAACTCAGCAATATATGGCAAACTGATTTTTGACAAAGGTGCCAAAATAATTCAACAAGGGAAAGAATAGTCTATTCAAAAAATAGTGTTGGAACACCTGGGTATCCATATGTAAAAGAATGAAGTTGGACCTCTACCTCATATTGTGTTAATATTCAAAAATTAACCCAAAATGGATCAAAAACCTAAATGTAAGAGCTAAAATGTCTTTGTGACCTTGCATTTGGGAATGCTTTCTTGGATATAACACCAAAAACACAAGCAACAAGAGTAAAACTAGATAAATTGGGCTTCATCAAAATTAAAATGTTTACTTCAAAGGACACTGATAAGAAATTGAAGACAAACCACTGAACAGGAAAAAAATATTCGCAAATCATATATCCAGCAAAGCACTTGTGTTTAAAATGCATAAAGAACACTTAAAATTTAACATAAAAAGACAACCCACTTTTAAAATGAGCAAAGAATCTGAACAGACATTTCTTCAACGAATGTATAAAATAGCCAATAAGCACATACAGAGATGCTCTGCATCATAAGGTATCAGGGAAATACAAATCAAAACTACAAGAAGATAGTCCTTTGCACCCACTAGGATGGCTATAATAAAAAAGTTAGGTAAGAACCAGTGTTGACAAAGATGTGGAGAAGTTGGAACCCTCATAGGCTGTTGGTTGTAATGTAAAGTTGTGCAGTCACTTTGGAAAACAGTCTGGCATTTCCTCAGAAGGAAAACATCTTGGTTATTCAGAAGCCTGGCTCAATTGTATCATTAGTATTTAATCTTGAATATTTAAATAAGTGTTTATGTATATCCTTTTTACTGTGGTAGATATATTTTACCTTTCAAAAATAGAAAATAATTCTTCCAAATAATAGTTGCTGGCCTAGATGTCAGCAACTCAAAGATGAATTAAATGGAAATATATATTTGTCTAATATTTCTGCAAAGTAATTTGATAACATTTGTTAGAGACCTTTAAAAACATTCATGTTCTTTAGTCCACTAATTCTACTTCTAGAACTATGTATGCCAAGGAAGCAATGACAAATTGCTAATATAAACATAATATTTTGTTGGGAAAAAAAGATGAATTAAAGGCAATTGGCCTTGGAGATATCCATCCATGTGGACAGTCTGTATTTATGGTGGTAAACAGTAAGGCAGAGTTGGAAGTAATTAAAATACAGTAATAAATGCCTTAATAGAGGTGCCTCCAACTGGTTAAATCCACGAGAAAGAAAGAAGAAAGCACTCAGCTGCCTGGAGGAAGGGAAAGAGCTGAGGGAAGATGAAAGAAGTTCCACTCGGGAGAGATGACTAATGAGTGACAACTTAGAACATGTTTTTTACTATATATAAGCTGCGACTTGCCTCAGATCATCGTGTATGTAGATGAGGAAAAACATTGGAATGTGGTAGCTTGGGGGAGAGCAGAGTTTGTTAAAAACTCAGAGACATCTCCCATATATAATAACTTTAATTTCTTTTCAAATAATATGCTTTTTTAGTTTTACTATTACTCATTTTCTACAAACAATAAAGTGAAAGTTTCTCTGTCTCTCTAGTTACATTGCGGCTTTTGATAGTTATTTTAGCCTATTCAAAGGTATTTTGATGATGCAACTGATGACATAGGTCTGCTTTTACTGAAATTTATTTTTTTTTGCCTTGTCCCAGGCACTGAGGTAAGCACTTCACAGACATCATCTCACTAAGTCCTTGTAGTAACACTTACAGGTAGATGTTACTTGTTCCAGTTCACAGATGAGTTTGAGAACCGAGCTTCAGTGAGATGGCAGCACAGTCGTGGAACTTTAGCTAGACTGTGGATAAATCATTGTTAATACAAGGAAGCACAGATTTATTTCTAACCGGAATAGTTTTGTCACAAGATAAAAGGAATTTTCTTTGTGATGTGCTGAAAGTAACGGCTCAAGTCATACCATTGATAGAAATCTTTGGAAGCATCACAAGAATGAATAAATCACAAAATGTACATACTGTTTTTCCTTCAAATAGAGAGTCTCCTTAGAGTAGCTGTTTAGAAAGTATTTTTAGAATCTTATTACCTGAATGTATTTTTCAAATTGGTGTTAAAATTCAAAAGAATGACTTTTAGCAGTTTTGTGATTTTTACAGTTTTATGCAAGTAGGTAGAAATTTTCGAGAGTAATGTAAAATTTGAGGTAGGTAAGATTTTGTGTCTAAAAGAGTTTATGCTTTCGTTTTGTTTCCTTAATAATGTTCTTTTAGGTTGATGCAAAATTGTCTCATGTGTAGATGCCTGTGGTGGAGGGAGGGAAGTGTTTTGTAGTATTCACATCATTGAAATTACCACCCTATATTTTTCTTCTCAAAGAAAGAATATGGTGATGAACATAAGAATAAAAAATAATAATTACATATGGATGCATAATAAATAATTATATATATATTGTTTGAAGTTTTCTTTCTCTGACATAACCAATCCCTTCCCCTTTGTTCTATTACCATATATTTTCTTGTAGATTTCTTGACTAAGAAAACATTCCACCACAATTTCTTTTGATATTTAAAGAGCACTTTGAAAATTTGATTTTAAGTAAAGCGGTTTGTGTATTTTTGTGTAACATTTTCATAAAAATGAGGAATTGAATAAACTTACAATATATACCAATAAATAATCTTGTACACAAAGTAATAGTTTTTTTATGTTCTTAAGTATTAATATAAAGAATCTTGGCTGGGTGCAGTGGCCCAGCCTATAATCACAGCACTTTGGGAGGCCAAGGCAGGAGCATTTCTTGAGGCTAGGAGTTTGAGACCAGCTTGGGCAACATAACTAGACCCTGTCTTTTTTTTTTTTTTTTTTTTGAGACAGAGTCTCACTCCGTTGCCTGGACTAGAGTGCCATGATGTCAGCCTAGTTCACAGCGACCTCAAACTCCTGGGCTCCAGTGATCCTTCTGGCTCAGCCTCCCGAGTAGCTGGGACTACAGGCAGATGCCACCATGCCCGGCTAATTTTTTCTGTATATTTTTAGTTGTCTAGACAATTTATTTCTACTTTTAGTAGAGACAGGGTCTCGCTCTTCCTCAAGCTGGTCTCGAACTCCTGAGCTTAAAGGATCCTCCCACCTCGGCCTCCCAGAGTGCTAGGATTACAGGCGTGAGCCACCGCGCCTGGCCCAGACCCTGTCTTTATAAAAAGTTAAAAAAAAAAAAAATTAGCCATGTATGGTGGCACACACCTGTAGTCCCAGCTCTTTGGGAGGCTGAGGCAGGAAGATCGCTTCAGCCCAGCAGTTTGAGACCCCAGCCTGGACAACATAGCCAGAGCTCACCTCTAAAAAAAAAAAATTTAAAAATTAGCTGGCTGTAGTAGCGTGTGCCTGTAATCTCAGTACTTTGGGAGGCCGAGGCAGGAGGATCACTTGAGGCCAAGAGTTCAAAACCGGCCTAGGCAACATAGAGACTCTATCTCTTAAAAAAAAAAAAAAAAACAAACAGTATAAAACACAAAAATCAGCTGGGCATGGTGATGTACTCTTGCAGTCCCAGCTATGCCAGGAGGCTGAGGTAAGAGGATCATTTGAGCCCAGGAGTTTGAGGCTGTAGTGAGCTATGATCATGCTACTGCACTCTAGCCTGGGAGACAGAGTGAGATCCTATATACATTAAACAAAAAAAAAAAAAAAAAGAAAGAATCTTAAATGTGTCTTCACTAAGAGTTTACACCTGCATTTTACATTATTATCTCTGTTCCTTTTATCCCACTTATAGAGTAGAAAGTAACACTAAATCATACAATTACTGGGTTTTTTATAGGGATATGATAAGAATGATGGTTCTTTTAAAGAATTAATTTTCAAACACCCTAAAAGAAATAGATTATTATTATATCTATACTTTTGCCTCTATTGTCAGTTTTTGGAGTAGGCTTTTATTCTTGAACATGAAAAGGACATCAGCAAACAAGATAAGTTAACTATTACATTTGTACTTACTGTAGGCTTTTTGTTAAAAAATTATCTATGGCTTAAGTGCAGAGGAGGCAGAAAAAGAAAAGAACATTTTTATAGTAGTATTTTATAAAGAATACTACAGTACCATTAGGAGTTTATAATAAAGGACTGTAATCCTATTTATAAAATTGACTTTATGATACATGACAAATGATAGAAATTTGAGGTAAGTTTTTTGAAGCTATATGATATTTTATATTTAAAGCTTTTTTCATTTTTTTTCTTTCTTTTGAGAGAAATGAAATGTTATGCTCATGTAAGTTACTTCTCTTATTAGGTAACTTTTTCACTTAGACTTTTTCCTTCTAGCTGTAAGAGGTATACTAAACAAAGCAGCAAAAAAAATTCTATTCGAGGAAAATATATTATTTTTTGTTAATGTATTTTTTAAAAAAAATACTATTGCATAAACATGAAATTCTCTCAGGCAAGAGCATTTGTTTTCTTGATAAAATTATTTTTCCATTTGAGAAAAAAATTACTGGGAAAATACATCAAAGTAATGCTGAAAAAAATGTGAAATTTTTCTGCAAAGAATATAAAACTATCATAAATAAAGCCAACAAACCAATGGAAAGTTTGCAACTCATTTTAGTCCCAAAAAGGGAATGTCTTTTATATATAAAAAACTCTTATAAAAATCAATAGGAGAATGACCAACAATCCAGGTAGAAAATGTTCAGTTTATAGTAAAGGAAATATAAATGGCTCCTTCACATATTTTAAAAAGTGCTGTACTGTACAGAGAAATTCAAGTTAAAATTATGAGATAATATTTTCTATGTACATTTTGGCAGAGATGAAACATTGATAATTCTCTGATTTTATAGGATTGTAGAAAAATACGCTCATACGTTATAGGTGGGAGTATAAATTGATACAACCTCCACAGAGAACAATTTGACAAAGTGGACTGCAGGTTATGTCCGCATGTAGGATATGCACAAGAATGTTTATGGGGCTCGGTGCAGTGGCTCATGCTTTGTAATCCTAACAATTTGGGGGGCCAAGGTGGATCACTCGAAGCCAGGAGTTTGAGATCAGCCTGAGCAACATAGCAAATCCCATCTCTATAAAAAAAATTTTTTTTTAATTAGCTGGACATTGTGGCATGAGCCTGTAGGCCCAGCTACTCAGGAGGGTGAGGCAGGAGGATTGCTTGAGCCCAGGAGTTTGAGGCTGTAGTGAGCTGTGATGATGTCACTGCGCTCTACCCAGGCAAAGAGTTAGACCCTGTCTCAAAAAAAAAAAAAAAAAGTTCATGGCAGTATTGTTTGTAATAGCAGAAGACTAGAAACAACCAACATTCTTATCAAACTGGGATAAAGAAAAATGGTACATCCATAACACTGAAATACTGTGCAGCCATTCGAAAGGTTGTGAACATTTTCTATGTGCTGCTTTATTAAGTGACAAAAGCAAAGTACATTCCTTGGTGTAAAAAAAAACATTATATGCATAGATTATGTTCAGAAGGAGCCACAAGAAACTGGGAATCATGGTTGCTTTTGAGTTGAGGAGCTGGATGGCTGATTCCATGACAAGTGAGAAAGATACATGCCTTATACCGTATCTTTTTAGTATTTTTTGAATTTTGAACCCTATATGTGTATTACCTTTTTTTTTTTTTAAGTTTCAAAATTCTACAGTGGAAGGGTCTAGAAGATGTAGGACTATTGAAATAATGGAGTTTTAATTACCTGCCAAGAATCTTCTGCAGTGACTTGGCCGTCCAGGGAAGCAATCAGACGAGCAGCTGGCTCATTAAGTAGAGAGCTCTGGTCCTACAGGTGTAAGTACACAAAATGCAATTACCGAAACTACTTTGGCTAGCACTTCCAACTTGAACATGGTTGCTGGAAATCACTTAATAGACTATGCTTAGAGATTTATCTAATGAGAATTAAGAAATTGGAAAAAACAAAGAAGGATGTAACATGGGTCAGAGTAAGAAAGTTCAATCAGGACAGGTTTTGATGGTTCCTCCAGCAGCTTCCTGTTCTTGTTTCTTTAGGTGCATAAACTACCCAGAGAGATTACTATGTATATAGAAGAGTTAGAGAGGTATTTTGATAATAGTAAAAGGTAGCGAGAGCTCACTCCAGCTTTGCTTAGGGTCCCAGAATTCATAATAATTTCATTGGCCCTAAAACATCGCTGGGCTGTTTTAGAGAATGGAATGATTCTCTCTACTTTTGGTTTAGGGAAGAAGATCCAAAAGTAACTTGCTGTACCAATGTGACTTGCTTACCCCAAGCTAAAGAATATCCTTTCAAGGCAAACTCATCCAAATCAGCTTGACACCTGATGAGAGGGGATCAGATAAACAAGGTTGTAGAAAAATCAAGTCTGAAGAGTAAACTTGCACAGCTTGATCTGTTTACTTTTTAAATGCAGCCTTGTTCAGCAGGTATCAAACTCGACTTTTGAATCATAGGACTGAATTTTCACAAAAATGTGAGGATCCTACCCATGTAATCTGGAAAATTGCTTGTCTGATTGGGTGCATAGCTGCACCTGTACCCTCTTGACTGACTCAGTCATGTTGTGCTCAAGAGTCAAGTAACTTGTTACGGCAATAAGAGCAAAAATAAGTTGTAAAATTGAGTTACTTTGGAAATGAAAAACACTAAATGGTATTCGTTATATTAGAGTTGGCCAATACTGTAATTAAGACTTCAAGTGATTTTTTTTAGTATTATCCCCTGGATTCAGTCACTTTCTGAAGAATTTTTTTTAGAATGAAACTTTCAATGCTGACACCAAATATTCAGCTTTAGTTCAGTTCAGTTCAATTTTATAACCTTTATGAAATATCTATAGTAGTCTAGTAGCTTGCTATGGACACTGGTTAAATTTCTACCAAAAAAGTATTAAAAGATTTAAAATTCATTTTCATATGATATCATTGTCCCTTCAAACTTATAAATAAAATGTGCAGTGAAGCCATCTGTTAAAATGCCTTTGCTGAGGGACTCAGCCATTAGAAGAGTTTTCATATATTTATAACACTATACATTGATCATTTAGTTGTTTATTGAGGACCTCCTAAGATTCAGGTCATGGAGAACCAACAGTAATCAAGAGCCATGATAAATCTGAGTCCTCAGATGTCATCTGTTGAGGTTGACGAGGACAAAGGCTGTGTCAGTAAAGGAGGACAAGTGAGTGGTGACAGAGAGGGTGGCGTGGCAAACACTTGAGGCAGCCCTGGACCTGGCTGTGGAGGTGACTGGGAGGCTTAGGAAGGGAATACTGGCCAAGCCAAGACCTAAAGGGGGCTGGGGCTCAGTGTTTTGAAGGCATATACGAAAAGTAGAATGAGAATTAAGAGTGGGTGTGATGGGTCTGAAGCATTGAGAGAAGTTGGGTATGACTGGAGCATGGCAAGCTTGAAGTAGGGGGACCTGGTGGCAGACGGCGGGGGGAGGGTCAGGAGAGGTGATACGTGCAGGAGTGACCACAGTGGAACAAGCAGAACCCTGAGTGTGTGTGTTGGCTGTGTGAACACAGTCTCGTGTGTCTGGAGGGCAGTGAAGAGGGCCTTCCCGCAGGAAGTTGACAGAGTTGCCTGTTTGCAAGAGTGCTCTGTCTACGTGGTGGAGAATAGGTTGGGAGAGGCGAGACTGGACGGGGGGGACCTGCTAGAAGGCTGCTGGGGCAGTTGTGCAAGTGGGAGATGAAAGCCTTAGCTGTGGATATTTAGGCAACAGAGAAAAATGGATTGATATGAGAGATTTAAGATTTAATTAACATCAGCTAGACATGGAGATTGCTGGTAAAACCAGCACTTATTGAGCAGTAATAATACTAGCTAATATTGCACATTTAGTATGTGTCAAGCACTGTGCTAAGTGATCACATGCAATGTGTTATTTAATAACAATTATAACCAACATGTGTGATCTACTTTAATCCCTACGCCAATCCTAGAAGGCATAAGTACTGTTACTAGTCCCATATAAAGTATAAGGAAACTGAAGCTCAGAGAGTTTAACTACTTTTCCTAAAGCTACACAGCTAATGGTAGAGCAGTGATTCAGACCCAGGAATCCACTTCCAGTTCCTCTGCTCACACATCCACACTATAAACTGTCTCATAACAATCTTATGATTTAAGATGAGGATGGAGGGAAAGAGAAGTTAAGGATATGTCTACTTGGGCAGCTGATTATATGATAGCGCCTTTTGCTGAAATGTGGTACCCAAAGGAAATCAGGAAATAGGAGGATAATTTCAGACACATTGTTGAAGGGATCTGTGAGATATACAAGTGGAGATGTTTATTGAGTCACTGCACATGAGGTTCTGTGGCCCAGGGAGAGTCTGGGTAGAGATTTCTTCTCCGTAGTTGTAAATGGCAGTTGAGTGAGGGGCTGAGTTGAGGAGAAAGTGGAGAAGACGACCAAGAATGACGAACCTCTGAGGTGTACTGAAGATTTAAGGGATGGGCAGAGGAGGAAGAATCAGCAAAGGATACTGAAAAGGAGCAATGAAAGAGATTGCTTCAAAAAACCCAGAGATTTGTGTTATCTCATAATTTAAAGCAAGAGACTTTTAAGAAGATGAAGAGGTCAGTCATGCCAGCGAATATTGAGGCCACATTTTTTTAAAAAAAGAAGACTGAGATGTGTCCATTGGATTTAGCAAAAATAACTGAGCAATGCCAGTGATGTTAATGGGGCTAGAAATGAACTCGTAGTGAGTTGAGATTTTGAGATATTTGGATAAGTAGAGCAAATGACTTCTAAGAAAGGAAAGGAAGTGAGCATGGTGGTTGCAGTAGGCCACGGTATTGAGGGGGGATTAGCTTTTTTTTTTTTTTTTTAATGGAGATGAGGTCTTGCTGTGTTGCCCATGCTGGTCTGGAACTCCTGGCCTCAAGTGGTCCTCTCACCTTGGCCTCCCAAAGTGCTGGAATTACAGGCATGAACCACCATGCCTAGCCTGGGATTGACTTTTTAAAGGTGAAATAAATTTAAGCATTCTTAAATACTGATAGTAGGTGCCAAAAGAAGGGAATATTTGAAGAGATTAAGGGGTGAGAACAAAAGTAGAACTAGAAGGTTCTCTGTTTCATTTTTATCTGAAGGGAAGAAGAAGAAGATGGAGATGAAGGAAAAGTTGGTGATTTATCCTTCTATGCTGGGCCGCTGCATTTTCTGTGTGGTATGAGGGGAGGTGAGACTGAGGAGGAGTAGGTTGTGGCACATGGAATAGATTTGAAATGGTGGTTGTTGATGCTGGGAGGAGAATTGACTTAAACACAGGAGCAGAGCTAGCCTAACTGAACATCCACTTGAAGTTATAGATCAGGAGCTGATAGTGCAGCAATCCATGTGGTTAGGTGGCACAGGGTAGCTCTGTGTGCCCGGAGGAAGGCATGGGGAGAAGAGGTGGGGAGTTACCAGTGATGGAGGTAGGTGGGCAGGACCTGGAGGGTCTTGTAAGCCATAGGTTTTGGTTTCATTCCATTTTGTTTATGGTATGTTTTAGGGCTACAGTCCCCAATCCCTGGGCCGTGGATTGGGACTGGTCTGTGGCCTGTTAGGAACCAGGCTTCACAGCAGGAGGTGAGTGGTGACTGAACAAAGTTTCATCTGTATTTACAGCCATTCCCCATTGCTCACATCACCGCCTGAGCTCCATCTCCTGTCAGATCAGTCACTGTTTCCACTGATGGGACTGTCTAGTTGCAGGACAAAAAGCTCAGGGCTCTCAGTGATTCTGCATTATTGTGAGTTGTATAATTATGTCCTTATATATTACAATATAATAATAGAAATAAAGTGCACAATAAATGTAATGCTCTTGAATCATTCTGAAACCATCCCTCCCACCCCATGTCTGTGGAAAAATTGTCTTCCATGAAACCAGTCTCTGGTGCCAAATGGTTGGGAACGCTGTTCTAGAGAATACTATTGATTAACAGATTTTTTTTTCAATCTAAATTATGTTCAAATTGATATTTTGTGAGAATTAATAGAATATGTACTTTGGTCATTGTCATGAATTAGTAAACTTAATATTTGATATCTAATCAAATTGTTTT
>CAUYSK010028988.1:0-32835 GCA_963575035.1 Avahi laniger | reverse complement strand
CATCTTTTGATTGGAAGGTTTGGTCCTTTCATATTTAACATAATTATTGATAAGCATTTTGTTCATTTGTTTCTCCTTTACTGCCTTTTGTGTTAAATAGTATACCATTTTCTGTTTTTTAGATATATTGATTTTTTTTTTAAATTGTGATTTAAAAAAAACAACAAAAGAACCAGGTGCAGTGGTCTGCACCTGTAGTCCCAGCTACTTGGGAGGTTGGAGGTGGGAGGACTGTTTGAGCCCAGGAATCAGAGGCTAGCCTGGGCAATACAGCAAGGCCCCATCTCTTAAAAAAAAAAAAAACCCATATAAACTTCAGGATCTTAACCACTTTTTTCCTTCCAGGTTATACTGAAACTTAACCATCTTTAAATGTACAATTCAGTAGTGTTAAGTGTATTTACATAGTTGTGTAACAGATCTCCAGAACCTTTTCATCTCACAAAACTGAAACTCTATACCCATTAAATAACAACTCCCCACTTCCCCCCTTTCCAGCCCCCGGCAACCGCTATTCTGCTTTCTCTTTCTGTGAGTTTGACTACTCTGAATACCTCACGTAAGCGGAATTGTACAGTATTTGTCTTTTTGTGACTGGCTTATTTCACTTAGCATAATGCCTCAAGGTTCATTCATGTTGTAGCATGTGTCAGGATTTCCACCCTTTTTAAGGCTCTATAATATTCCATTGTATGTATATACCAAATATACCAAATTTTGTTTATCCATTTATCTGCTGATGGACGTTTGAGTCGCTTTCTCACCTCTTGCCCATTGTGAATAATGCTGCTATGGACGTGGGTACGCAAATGGTCCTGCTTTCGATTCTTTTAGATGCACACCCAGAAGTGGGGGTTGCTGGATCATACGTAGCACTATTTGTAATTTTCTGAGGAACTGTTTTCCATAGCAGCTGCCCCATTTTACATTCCTGCTAACAGTGTACAAGGATTCCAATTTCTCCACATCCTAAAACTTACTTTCTGTTTTGTTTTGTATATTTATTTATAGACAGGATCTTGCTATGTTGCCCAGGCTGGACTGCAGTGGCTATTCACAGGCATGATCATAGTGTACTGCATCCTTGAACTGGCCTCAAATAATTCTCCTGCCTCAGCCTCTTCTAAGTAGCTGTGTCCAGCTTTGTTTTTTTAATAGTAGCCATCCTAACGAGCGTGAGGTGACATCTCTTTATCATTTTGATTAGCATTTCCCTAATGACAGTGGTGAACATCTCTCTATGTGTTTGTTGGCCAGTTATATCATCTTTGGAGAAATGTCTAAGTTCTTTGCCCATTTTTTAATAGTTATTTGGTTTTGTTGTTGCAGCAGTTCTTTATGTATTCTGGATATTAACCCTTATCAGACATAGGATTTGCATTTACCGTATATATTTAAATAAGTCATTTTTATAGTGGCTGTTCTAGCGATTACATCACAATCTATTTGAAATTAATACTAACTTAATTCTGGCAAAGTATAGAAATTTGGTTGTAATGTAACTCCATATTTCTTCCCCCTTATTTGTGTGATTGTCTTATACTATAAACTCCAAAATACAGTGGTATAATTATTGTTTTATGCAATCTTACATCTTAACGACGTTAAAGATAAAAGAACACCCACATGGTTTTTATGTTTACCCATGTGTTTACCTTTCCCCAGCACCTTTTCATTTCTTTATGTAGTAGTGTCTCCTGTGTGGACGTGTGGAGAACCGATCAAGACTCCCCTGTGGCTGTCTCAGTTACCATTTCTGTTAAATATATGGCCAGGCCGCTGGTCTATAGCTTGAACCAACCAGGAGCACAACCTCAGGCTACCTGAGCCATTGATCTTCCTTGCATGTTTGCTACTGAGGTTGCTACTGTTGCTGATATTTTTATCCAGACTTCAGCTTCTCCCACAATCCCAGATTAGAATCTTTCTGGAGCTGGTAGGGATCTTAAGGATCTTCTCATTCCTCTCACAGTCCAGGGAAAGCAAGGCTCCAGAAAGCCCTGGCGCTGCAGGGCCCCACCGTGGGGCAGCCACTTAGAGACCAGCCTCTGACCCGGCAGCACTGGTCCTCGCGGCTAGCGTCCATGCAGCTCATGCCTAGACAGTCCTTAGACCCTGCCCTCACCAGGGGGATGGTCCTCCAACAACGCCCTGTGAGGAAGGAGCTCCTGAGTGATGAGAGGTCCCCAATCTTGTGAGCACAAGGAAGGGCCAGGGCATGGAGAAACCGGACACGAATTGGGAATTTGCTACTAATGCCCAGCACTTGATTCATGTTAACTAATTTAACGTAATTTTTCAAAAAGCCCCATTGAGGTCCCTATTACTATTCACATCTCACAGATGAGGAGTCAGGAACTTGCCCAAGGGCAGGAGGGAGGGACGGGACATTAGCGATCAGCTCAGCCTTATTCCAAAGTCTGTGCTCTGTAAGTGGCCAGGAAAGGACCTGTTAGCACGGCAAGAATGCTCTCTTAGTTTTTTCCTAATTCTGAGCCTGGACTTTCATAGTGTCCCTCCTCACCCCCGTCCTCCCTGTTTAGCCTAGAAGGCCAGTCATCAAATCGGGACGTTTGGGATCAGACCCATCGTCCCGCCCCCTCTTCTGTCCATCTCCTCATGGTTCCTTACGGGCTGAGCCCATGTCCTCTGAGGGACGAGGCTCCCTTATCCTGCCCCTCCACTAACCACAGGGAATCCTGTGTTTTGGAAGATTTTGCTTGCCAAAATACTGCATTTGTGAAGATGTCCTATTACCATCACTTGTTACCAACTGCCCATCAGAGCTGCCCCCCGGGTTAGCAACACTCCAGGCAACCCAAGGACGAAGCACAGCTAGCCTTTGCCGCCTGCCTGAGGCACACCAGGATTTCTGAGTACCGAAAATAGCCCATAGTCACCCACTGTTATTTCTGTGCCTCCTACGGTGGCCTGGGCCTCCTGTCCTGGGTGGCCCCTCCAGCTCGGAGACGCCACACATGATGGAGCTGAGCTTGTACCCAGATTTCTTGGCACCCAAGACCATGCTGTTTCCATTCAATCAGGCTAAACCTCACACACGCCCACAAACCATCAGACATGTCCACTCTTCAGGACGAACCCTTGCTCCTTGGCCCAGCACCAAAGGATCTCATTGTCCGTCACTCCCCCAGTGACGGCTCTGCTCCCCTCCCAGCATTCCCAGTGTCCCTTGAGTAACTGCAGACGTCAGTGCCCTGGCTTGGAACATGCTACGTCTCCCTCTGTCTGCGTCTGTCTGTACCCCTCACTCTGGCCCTTGCCCTCTGCCCCACCATGTGGGTCAGCGCAGGCCCAGGGGTATCCTCCTCGTGGCCAGGCCCGCGGGGCCAGCTGTTTGGATGAAGGCTCAGCCCCAGCTCCGCGCCTGTCTGGGCTTCTCCCCGCAGCCCGGCACTGAGCCTTGCACGTCAGAGCACAGCAGAGAGCCTGCCTGCATGGTTGTTAGGCGTTTGCATTCAGCACTGTGTTCTCATGTTTCAGTTGGGCAAACAGTGGGCCTCGGGGGAGATCACAGAACCCTCACTGTTCAGTCTGTTCCTTGTTACCCTAAAGTAATGTCAATGGGGTTTTAAAATTTCCTTTTATTAAAAAGACTGGTGAAGGAAGCCTCACTCCCCAGCAGAAGAAAACACTGTATCAGGCAGGTTCCAAGGCAGAAGGAGAATCTTTTCCTATTAATCTTGCTGACTTTTCCCAGAACCGCCAACAGGTGCTGGCTCAGAGCAGGGGTGGCTGAGAGTCATTCTCACCTGCCTGCCCCGGGGAAGAAGGAAGACAGCCAAGGCCTCTCTGCCCGGAAGGCCGCAGCTGGAGGCAGGGTGGCAGTTTTTCTACTGGATCCTGTATCTCCCTTCTTGCTCCCCTTTCTAGAACATCTGGCTTACAGTGATTCGAACTGGTATTTTCTTAACATTTTATTTCATTGTAGAAAAAGCCCACCTTTGCTTTGCAGCGTATCCCAGGGAGGCAGACACAGAGCTGAGTCTAATATCAGCAAAGGCCAGTGAGTCCCTCCCTGCTCTCCTGTGGCCTGTACCTTCCTTCACAGGTGCTCAGGCTTGGTGCTCTTCCTGTCTCAATCACATGGGTTCACAGAAAGCTTTTGCAGACAGGGAAAAGGCAGAGGGTTGCGGGCACACAATCACATATTTCCTGCCCCTGATGCCTTTTAGTGTCTAGAATTAAGGATTAATTCAGCTACTAAATTATTAAGAAAACCTAAAATCTCTCCCTAAAATTTTTATCAGCCACGTGGCCCCAGTGTTTACCCCGAGTGTATCAGAACACTCTCAACTTCCTGTGTGCTGGGACAGTGAGCTCAGGGCTTCAAAGGCTTTGGAGCTGTTGTCCTCAGGAAACAGTTCCTCCTTCCCTGTGGCCTCTCTTGTCCCTGCTCTAAAGCCATTCTCTTGTTGGGGGGATACCCCCATCAGTTCTCAGCAGGCAGAATTTTTTCCCATTCTGAAAAACACAAGGGAAACTAAAGAACTCTCAGCCGTGGGGCGCCAGGGTGTTGATGGCCTTGCAGAATTTACCTCGATTCGGTCACCAAGACAAGGCTGGCCAGGGCCAGCTTCTTCCTGCCTGCCGCGTCCCTCCTGACGCTAGGTGGGGACAAGGGGTGCCGGGCATTGCAGGGCCATGGAGGGGCTCACCCCCCCTGCTCCCTTGCTCAAAATGGACCAAGAGATAAGGTGGCCAGGCAGGGAATGAAATGACAAACTGTGACTCTTCTACAAACGTGGAGGTTTATTTCAACAAAATGTGAAAAGAGTGCATTTGAAGCTCCTCCTCCATCAGGGTGTGTGTCCGTCGAATTCCCACTGAGACAAGTGAAGGCTGCTCTGTGAACAAAGTGAACGGATAATATGGCAGTCTCGGCTCAAGCAGGTCTTGGTCACTACGTCATTTATCCTCCTCCTGCCTCAGTGACCTTGCGTGTGTGGTGGGCTATGGGAACATCAGATTGCGCACGTTCTGTGGCTCTGCCTGATTTCTCCATGGGAAAAATCCCTGTCCAGGGTGAGACCCACAGTGAGAGCTCTGGGGCCGGGGAGCAGGCATGACAGGGCTGTGGAGAGGAAACGTACTCGTTTGTGTCACAATTTGGTGGGGAGAGGGGAGGTACACGAGTGTAACCCACCCTGCCTGTGAAGAAATGCCGGGACGGCCTCTCAGGGGGTGCAGGACTTTGTACCACCTGTCGGCATGTGGGATTTGGCTTATTGCAGAGAAGTACACAGGGATAGTCTGGTCAAAAACGAATCCAGTTCTTTCTTACTAGGAAAGCAAATAACCAGCAACAGTGGATGTGTCTTCTTGGACTGAGACTTGTCCCCCACCTTGTATGCCCCTCTCTGAAGGTGCCAAACACCTGCTCCTCCTGCCAGGGCAGACCGGCTGAGGCTCTGGCTCCTGAGGGGTCAGCTACGTGTCCAGCCAACCCCTCTGCACATAGTTCCTGCAGAAAGGGGGAGGTGGAGCTCTTTCCTGTGTGCGAACTATAGGGTTAAGGCTCGAACTGTAGAGTGTGCAAGTGTTCATACCACTGCTGCTACAACGCCTTAGTGATTTCCTCCTTGGTCGTCAGCGACAAATGCAATTAGCTGCACTGTAGGAACCGGATGCTCCACCAGCCCTGATCACCTGCCACTCTTGCTTTAGGAACATCAGTGGGGGCCTTAGTATGCTCTTTTCTTGAATAAACTGGTTGTTGAAAATAAGCTCTCCCCACCACCCCTGAGGCGGCCCTGCTGCTGGCCGGGAGGGACCCGTGAGCCTGGAAGACAGCAGCACCATGACTGAGCTGGAAAGAATCTTAAGGTCACGTGGATCCTGTGTTTCCGGGAAGCCTCCCCACGCTGGGAAGACCAGTTCCTGGTGCTGAGAGCATAGTTGTCACTAGGGTCCTTTCAGCAGCTGTGGAGACACCTGCTGCATCTGTTGCCTGTGTATACTCTGGGGAAGAGACCAGACCGAAGACAGCAGGAATGTCGGGTGCAAGGAGGGTCGCCCTGGAAACAGGGCTGAGTGACTCCGTAGGCACTGTTTACTTCTTGAAACTATCAAAGCTCCAGGCTTCACAGTAACAACATTCCAAGTCCTAAAACAGAGAGACTGTCGGGCCCACTCTCCACGTGGCAAGAATGACCAGTGAAAGAAAGGGCAGTTCCCTCTGGCGGCTCCTCTGCCACGTCAGGCTACGGCACTGCCTGTGGGTCCCCCGGCAGAGGGCTGGGGCCTCTCACACACGGGCCTTGCAGCTCCCGGCCAGATGTGACAGCCAGGCAAGCAGTGACGAGGAGGCTACAGGTAGGCCAGCCATCTTTCCATTTGTTCTAAGAGAATTTAACCCAAGGTTGAGGCCCTCTAAATCAAGAATAATAACTTGGTCTATTTTCTCTCTCTGCTTCTTGGATCATGGTTTTGCCCTCATCTTTGAGTTCCCATGGAGCTTGCAGTAGATTTCATGCTCTAATTTTTCTTCATAAATAGGTACCTCGGTGTGGTTAAACTGGGAATCATTTCTTTCCAGTGCCTAGTGTGTGTCAGGGTAATAAACAATGGGCCTAAGGTTTCCTCTTCTCCCCAGACCCAGTGCTGGGCTGAAGACCTCAGCCCCTGCCCTCCTCTGCGGCTCATGGGGCCAGGGGCGAGAGGGGCTGCTGACTGCCTGCAGCTCCTCCCCCTACTGGGGCCGAGGGGCTGTCAGGACAGGAGGGGCAGCCCTGCTTTTGGGTAGTAAGACCTCATGGTACATGTTTGTACCTTTCATTGCCTTTTCAGTCTTGTGCAAGGGGAGAGGACTGTAGCCACAGCTAGGGTAATAAATACTGAATGGGACAGGTGTGACTGGCAGACTGGAGGGGCCTTTGTGATCCTGTGTCCCAGGATGTCATGCATGACCTGAAACACTTGAGGGGAAGCAATTTGCCACTTTGACTCCAGTGCTGGGTCTCCTGTGCCTTTCTTATTACAGTGGTTTCAGTCGCAAAAGGCAGGTCTAGTAGCTCTTTTGTCCAGAGCCAGGGCAGGGATGGGCAGGAAGCTCTTCCTACGTGGACGGGGAATCCATTGTGGAGAGGATCCGTATGACTTCTGCTCGCTGAGTGGGTGAGATGTGCTGGGTCATGTGGACGATGGAATCCATGGCAACCTCTGGATTGGCCTGGACCAAGCTGAGGAGGAAGATTGGGGATGGTGAAGAAAAGAGAGAGGCAGAAGTATCGAGATCGGGGCTGAAGAATTGCCCAACATGCTAAATAGTCCACTGCAGACACGTTAGCCACTGCCTCGCCTGGTTGATTTTCCCACATTAAAAGTGGCCCCAGCAGCCAAGGTAGAGCAAGATGAACCTGAAATATTTTGCTCAGTTGGAAATGAAGGAATTTTTAAAAACCCCAGAAACAAAAACACATCACAAAGACAGAGCCTGCATGAAAGGGGCTCCCACTGGATAAATCTGGGATGATGTGGGCATCAGATAAGCACCGTCATGAATTGTAGATTAGTGAAAAATAGAAGTTCATTAGTCTATACCAATAATGGATACGTAAGTGAATTGGGAGGAATGAGGACCTTGCTTACAGTACAATGTGAATGGTGATGGATAATGGTGGCGGGTGTGCTAGAGTTGGAAGGTTATCATTTTGCAACCTCATTGTAAAGACTGCATCATCAGGCAGGAATCACCCATGGGTGCTAAATCTTGGGAGAGATTTTGAGGAGGACCAAGATATTGCATGGACTTAAAATGTCTCCCCACAGGCTACTTACTAGGTGTGTGTGTGGGGGGGGATCAGTAATTATACAGTAGAGAAGTTGGGTGACATCTTGGCCAGGTGATGGAAATTAACACTGGGAGGGCAGTGAGCATCGTGTGCTGCCCACACCGTCAGGAATACAACATGCTGGCCAGAACGCAGAGCCTGAATCCAATCGTAAGGAAACATCAGGCAAACTCAAAAAGAGCATGTTCTACGAATGGCAGATTTCAGATAAAAGTTTTTAAGCAATGTTAAATTTACTAAAGTGGATCATTTTACTATGGTTCTCTCGGAGAAGAGTCCTGTTCTTAGCAAATGCACATGGAGGATTTGGGGGTAAGGGGCCATGGTATGTGTAATTTACAAAGAGGAAAAACTGCAAGCACACTCACAGATGACAGAGCACGTGGAGTAAAACATAAATGACAGGTGAACCTGGGACAGATGCATAGAGGTGTTCTTTGTGCTGCTTTTAGTTTTATAACTTTTCTGTAGTGAAATGTTTCCAGATGAAGCTTTATAAAAACGCCCCCGCAGTCTCCAGCAGCCATCCAAGGGAGAAGACCGAAGCCTCTAGAAGAACACAGCTGCCCTTGGCTGGGGTGGGGAGGAAGCAGTCCCACAGCAAGCTCTCCTCCCAGAACCGCTCATCGGGTTGGAGTATCAGCACTCAGAGCTAATAGGTGGGCACAGTGAACTAAGCCTTCATCTAGCTGAGATTACTGAGTGCCCCTGGGGGAGCAGTAGCTGAGAAAGAACTGTGCTCCAGGGCTGTATTTGTATCAGTGGGTCAACTACAGCAGTCTCCAACAGTGAGAGCCCGCAGCGACCGGAAGGCATCGTCAGCTCGTGATTTGTTGTGAAACTTTTTATTCCAAAGAAATTGGCCCCACTTCTTAGAGGAGTCCCCCACTGCTGGTCTCACCTGCGGATCTGCTTGAGGACGTAGTCTCTGCTGATACACTTGATGTTTTCCTCTATCACTGAGCGAACACCATCTTCCTCTGTCAGCTGTTTCTCCAGCCATTCCACAAGATCCTTATTATTGTCCCAAACATAGGCCTGCGAACAGATGATTTTTGGTCAAACACCAGGGGTCAGGCCAGGCCTGGATACCCTGACTGTTCAACAGCTGATCTGAAAAGCTTTCTCCAAAAGTTTGCTCAACATAAAAATGGTCACAATTCCCCTTTGCTGCTGGCATTGTGGCAGTCATCTTAGGAAACAGGCCTCAAGACACGGGCTTCCCTCCTTTTCCTTTCCTTCCGTGGACACACACCCATATCCAAAGCCTCCACCTGGGCTCTCCTGAGGGCGTCAGTGCTCACACTCAGACTCCAGCTATCTACCTATTCCACAAAGGCTAAGAGAATTCAATAACCTGACAGATTTGAGATAAACAGTTAAAAGCCAAAGTTACTCAGTGGCCTGATTGAGACCAAAAGGTTGTTGACTTGGTGTTTTGCTTTTGGAGGAACTGAGACAATTCCTAACATGCCAGTTTCTAGTCCCAGCTGGGCCTGGCAGATAAGGTCCGGGGCTGTACCTCAACCCTCTGGTTGTGAAAGTCTCCCACCGTCTTTCAATGAGGCATGGAGGGGGACTGATGTGACCAAGTGTTGTCACTAGGGTAGAGCCACCAGGTCAGAAACCTAACCCCCATTTTATTATCTATGAGAGTATTCAAAAGGGTCATGACGTCTGTAACCCTGAAAGTCTCAACAAATCACCTCTCCCCTTTTTTTCAAGATCATTTAGCTGAGTATTTCCTAGGTAGTTGACTACATAATAATTCAGGAGTGTGTTAGAAGCCTAATAGCCTTCTCCTTGCTCTCTTCTCCTCCATTTTCTTTACAAATCATTTAGGAATCGTTTTGTTAATGGTTTCCGGAAAACCAAGTACCACCATTAGGGCTCATTCATATTTATGTCATTTTGTTTGGGTAATTAAACACAAAGCTCCTCATTTAAAGGTGCGCTATCCTTCTCTGTTATCACTAACGAAGTCAAAGTCAGAATGACAATGAGTTTGGTGCTGTAATTTAATACGTGGGTGCGTTAGGGACTCTCTGAGGCTTGAGATGTGGCTACAGGAAACCTGTATACGAGCAATGGCACAAAAGCCACAGCTGTTAAAGAACCACAGGGCCTGCAAAGGCACAGAAGAAGTGTTTTCATCACGCCGAGAGACACCAAGCAGTAAGAGACTGAGCATGGGGCTGTTTTCTAACTTTCTATTTCATGCCTTTAAAAATAATGTTTTCTTTTCAGACTCTCATTTCCCATCCCTACCTTAGCTGGCCAGTTAGCTGTGACTGGTTAGTTAATTACATGCCATGTCACTCATGTCCACATTTCTAAAAATTCTTAAGGAGTCCTTTACATTCGAAGGATTAAGGATCAACAATGTGCCTTTTCTAGCTCTCTGTCCATTTCTTCTTCTGGCTCCAACTCTGCCCAGTTCTGTTTCTGTTTTCTTTTAAATTCATATCCCATTAAGATCCCCTATGCCCAGCTCAGTTTGTAATCACTGATGAAAAGATCAGCTCTTCTTCTTTGAGGTGGTATGGCCAAGACAGTGCAAACCTGAGCGAGCCTTTTCCACCTCTCTGTGCGGGGTCAGGACTACCAGCACCCCTTAAGGCTAAACGGCAGGCAAGTGTTTTGCTCCTAAAGAAAGGTGGGGCTGTGTCAATCCCTATGGAAAAGTGCAGCACTGTTTTTCCCACGTGGGTGGGTGCCCTGGACTGCTAACCACAGCACCTACATTGCCACTTCCATCACTGGGAATTTATATTTCTACTCCATGGTTTGAGGACTTCTACACATTCCCCTACTTATGAAGATTTGGGGGGAGAAAGGAAAAAAATAAAACAATGACTGCTTCTTGGATTTCAGAATGGAAAAAAACCTAAGATTTTTTGATTTACTCAAGAATCCCAAAGCCTTTAGTTTAGGAGAATATTTAATACTCTTATTAATCATTTTTAATCCGTTTGCTTTTAATTAAGAAACAGCATGATGCTTTCCTATCAACATATGCCAGGGAGCAGATTAATTGTGGCTTAAGATAACTCTCCTTGATTAGTGTAATGTATTAGCTAACGAGACGCCTGCCTCTAACGCTGCTCAGACGCTACACTGGAAAGCCAGCTACCCTCCAGAGAAAACTCTTCTGCTTTCGCCTCCTGCAGCCACAGAGTGTCCTAGGTGTTTAAATTAAACATTTTGAAAAGTTCCCAGACAGGATTAGAACAGTACATTCCAAGTTCTACAGTTGCTTGGGACCTATGTATAAATGGTCTGTTTACTCAAAGTACAACAGCTGGATGACGACCACCATGCCAAAGCCCCAGTAAGGCGCAGACTGCAGTCCCGAGCATGCGAAGGCAGAGGGGTCACAAGTCCTAATCAACCGCCTTTTTAGCAAGACTAAATAAACTTATGTACCCATAGTGCCACTGGTTTTTCTCGGCAGACCTGGGAGGGTTAATGTAATTTGTTCCACTGGGTTATAGAGTCCATAGTTTCCTATTTGCTCTCTTAAAACAGAGATGTAAGACTCATCATTCCAGCCATCCAGAAAGATAGGTCAACCCTCTTCTTAGGGAAAAAGCCATTATTATTTCCTTCCTTAAAATTATGAAAATGTTGGGTGAGGTAGCTCGCACCTGTAATTCCAGCTACATGGGAGGCTGAGGCAGGAGGATCACTTGAGGCCAGGAGTTTAAGACCATCCTGGGCAACACAGTGAGACCCTGTCTCCTTAAAAGGGAAAACAAAGGGGGTTGGGGTGTGGGGATGAAAATGTGGCTGATTATTTCCATTCCCAGTATTCCAGTTTGGATTTTAAACAAGTGGAACATGCTGGGCTAACCTCATGACAGGCCTGGGACCATATGCCATCTGCTTGACACTCATCCATTTCAGAACATTTTAATACCAATAAAATATCAATAATTAAACATCACAACAATGGTCTGCCCTATAATAAATGTTCAACAGACACTCTCTCTGCATCAGTGGATAAGTATCTCAGGCACTACTCAGCCTTACTAATTGTATGTAGTAATTAGTCTATCTTACAAAATCTAAATGACCTGTTTGGAAGTTTCACTTCTAACATATTGGATAGCTGTTAAGCCCTCCTTAGACAACGGTCCAGGGAGTGACTGGAGGGCATAAGCCGATGCATGTGAGCCCTGATTAACGTGCCCTAAAATAACTCACCTTGGAAGCTGCTTGGAGACCCCTTCAGCTGGGGGAGGTTCCTGCCAGTTCTGGCCTAAGACTTCTAGGAGCCCTACAGCCTGGTGGGGTGGGGTGGCACACATATCCAGAATATATGCAGAGTTTGGAATACATTTTCAATATACCTCCACTTACAAGCCTAAGACCTACCTGACAGAAGCCCAGGAAGCAATGTGATTTCTCTCAGAGGCTTCAGAGTACAACAGCAAAAGGCCATGTGGACTAGGGATGGCCCACTGGACCCCAGTCTTCTGAGAGCCACCCCATCTCAGCTCCAGGCCCACGAAAGGGCCAAGCAATTGTCTTCCAGGTTCTGCCTTAGCTCCTCCTCCCTAGTCCTAGGAGAGAAGTTGGCAGGAGACCTACCCGTAGGCAGCTTGAGGCCAGACTTTGAGACAGTGGCAATCAAGTGACCCTAGCAACAGGGGTGCTTTTTCCTCCATCATCCCCACAAGTGCCTCCACTAAGCACTCATTTCATCGGGAAATCCAGAATGAGAGCTGTGGGTAGCTATCTGGACAATGAGGATGCATATGGCATCAGGCTGTGGGTACATGAGAGCGAGCCAGCTCAAAGAACAGTTACTGAGCATCTACTGCGCTCAGGTGCCAACCCCCTTCCTGACAAGATCATTAAGTTACACATCTTTACCTCTTAGTCTTTGTTATTTTTTACCTTTTAACATGCTGTGCTGAGGGAGGAGGGGGAAACTAGCACATCTTGAGCATCTACTGAGTGCCAGACACTGTGCTGCACACTTGCCATGTTATTTAAAACTCACGGAACCCTGTGACATCGCACCATCCCTTCTTGAAACTTGAAGAAATGGAGGCTTAAATATGGCCAAGCCAGTAAATGGTGAAGCTGGGACCCCAAAAGTTTGTGAGATTTCAAAACCTACATTCTCATTGCTCCATGCAGAATCCTAATCTCAATTTCTGTTACTGGGGATTAGGGGGGAAAATCAGCCTGTTTGAAAAACCACATACTTCAAACTGTGGATCTAAAAATCAAGACAGAAAACATGTCCATGATACAAACGTGTGCCATGTTCTTATGACCCAATTTAAACCACAGTTCTTGCTATTTTTTTTCAGGGAGCTGTAGTGACGCTTTGCTTCTGCCTGCAGTGAAACTATGAACCATAAACTCTACTATTTCCTACAGTATGACTATCCCAGTGGATTCAAACAGAATCCCATAACTCATAGTAACAGATACCTCTAAGGGAAACAAAAGAATTACATTGCTCAGTTATATAACATGACAGTGTCTTCAATTTTCTGCCCCAGAATCTCTTTTTTCATGATTAAGATTAAGAAAACAAATTCTCTGGGAAAAAACACACAGCATGGCTAACAGATGCTTATCATGAAATGTCTCTTCCCCTCAGTAACCACAGTAAGGATTAGAGGCTCCCTTCTTGGTGCAACGTCAGGGTGTAGACTTAGCCAGTCTTTGCACTTGAGACACAACACACAATATCTATCACTGTTTGAAGAATCCCCCTGAAAAGGGTGGTTTTAAGCCATTTCCAAACACCAAGCAGATTCTACAACAGCTCTTCAGAGCACACAGACAGCTTTTGAACATTGCAACACTTTCTTCCCTCAAGGGCGCTACAGATTTTATCACCCACCCCACGTTAAACTGGGTCCTGCAGAGCCTGCAGAATATGGAGGTTTCAAAGCCACATGCCCTGACATCATAGGATCACCGTCCTTACTTTCTTTCCCCAGCTGTCCCCTTAGATGCAGAGCTCATGACGATGCCGCTTTTTGTAAACAGGGGAAAGGGAAACAGCCTCAATTCTTGGATAGGTTGGCTCCCAGTGCCTCAGGCAGCCTCCTCCTGCACTATGGGGCTGGGCTTGTCTTCTGCACTTGAGTTCCAGCCAGGAGCTTGTGCACGTACAGTCAACTGTTCCCTCCATTGATAAGAGATGCCAGTGACCTATTTCTTCAGACACACTGTTCCCCCGGGAGCAGGACGCTAAGGAGCAACTGAAGGGCCTATCTACTCACTTCATGCTTGGAGGGAAGCTATTGCTTCTCCTTATCCTTGTGCCTACTGAGGCTGTGCACGTCCATTAGTGACTAATGTGGTAGGGAGGCAGCGCAGGCCTCTCCTGGCCACACACACACATACTCCATTTACCTAGCCGGCCACTCTTAACTGGAGAACAACCTCTTATTTTACACTTGCGTGACTTTCAATGCCAACTTTCACTAGAAGCTGCCAGTAGCCACTGACAAAATTGTCTCACTCAATTATGATGCCACAGACTGACCTTAACCTGAACCAAATGTCGGAGGAGACTGTGCTCCCCCACTGCACATCTGAAATATTTATCCAAAGCAGCTTTTCAGTCGAAAAGAAACAGGCAGATTTAACACAAAGGTGAATCTTAGAAGCATCCCAATTCATTGGCTTTAAAACTGACAGCAAATCTTCGCATTCCTCCCTGAGAATGATCCAGCAACACTTTCTAGGAAGAGGCTGGGGAGCCCCTCTTTATGGGCCAGGACCCTTCAAGCCATCAGTAGCCACCCAGCCCTCCATCAGTACTCTAACTCAGAAGTTGCCTAATGATGTTTTTGATCACATAGCTCAGAAAGATAGACAAATATATTTTGAGTACATATTACCAATGTTCCAATAAAATGCATATATGATGTATATGATTTAATCCATATTCTACTAATAAAGGTTAATTTTTCTTAATAAAAATAGAAATAAAAGTTCCAACTTTTTCTTGCCACCTTCCCATGGGTTGCCTCGTGCAGACCACTACCCCAGGGGCGAATGCTGGTGCCCGTGATATGTCATCCTGGCTTAACACCCTGAGGCACGAGCACCGGGGACACCACCTTGGCAGGGGCACTGCTCCAAGTCATGTGCCCGCTCCCTAACTCCTCCCTGAGAAGATGCTGGGTTCCCAGTCCCCTTTCCCTGCACGCAAGGCGGACATTTCCTCCAGCTCTATTTGAAATGAGACCTGTGGTTGCAGTTGCAGCACCTCCTGCCTGCATCACTATCATGTCCTCTCAGGCTTCTGCTCCTGACCCCTGCAGTTGCATCTTCCACACAGACCCCCAAGAGGTCTTTCTAAAATAGAAATCAGAGCACGTCACTCTGCTGCTTAAAATACCTCAGTGGCTTCCCACGGACATTGACACAGCTTACACGGCCTTGCACAATCAGGACCCTGCCCCATCTTCTCATCTGGCACCTAATCTCTGAGCCATCCTGAATATCTGCAGGTGTTCCTCGGATGCACGCTACTCTTGCTATCATGGCTTGGAACGTGCTATTTCTTTTGCCTGGAACATTCCCCCTACTCCCCAGCCCCCAATCCAGCCTCTTCCTCTGATTCATTCCTATTTTGTTTTTCAGTCAGTGCGGAGACATCACTTATTGCAGAAGCTTCCCAGGCTCTCCCTCCCCCTTCCCGAAGAGTGCGGCAGGCGTCCTCTCTGTGCTCACCGACTAGTCTTTTTGCTGTGTTTGGCGTTGGCCTCCCTGTTATGTAACAGGGTCTGTGGACTTTTAGACAACAAGCCTCACAACCCTTGGGTGGGGGTGAGGAGCACACCACGAAGGCCTCTCTGTGGGCGCCCCACCTACCTTCACTGTTCCTTCCACTTCCACAAACCAGCGCCTTAACATGGCCTGGATCTGGCCATCGGTCAGCTCGGGGTTGGCATTGTGGATTTTCTTCTTGACCAGGTCCTCCAGCAGGAGACGCCTTAGCCGCCAGTAGAAGAACGTACGGGATGTTTTCCAATCGAGGATGTCCTACGTGCAGAGAAGAATAAGCTTAGTCACCCCAGTCCTAATCTCTGCTCAGCGTTCAGTTGGAGGGAACCCCACAGACATAAAAACCTGCTCTCCAGGCCAGCCCTGCACAGACCCAAGCGCTGGCTGTGACCTCCCAGCACCTCCACACGTTCCCCAGGCAGAACCGCACACATGCCCTGCCGCCTGCAGCGCTGTGCACAGCCACAGGCCTGCCCCGTGCTGAGCCCACACGTGGCTGAGATGTTCTGGAAAGAGGCTGTGAATTCCCGGATAACCAGAGAGGGAGGAATTGGTTTTGAGCAGATGGCTCAAACAACCTGCAGATCAAATATGAATTAACGGCTACTGAAACCTTGACCCTGTAGTTATCTATAGTCTGACGACCACTGGGCACATGTGACTCAGTTTCCCACCAGTAAAATGCAGCTTTTCCCATGGACCTGAGGAGTCTATGGAAACCTAAATACACATTGTTTTAGGATAAGTGATGTAAGGGAAAAGTCTCAAAACAATTTGAAAATGGTTTGCTCTGCATAAGCTGTTTTAATCTGGCCCTGCCAGCCCCCTGCTTGTGAGCCTATGTGCGTGACGCACACACTTCTCGCTCACCCACGGGTCTCTGACAAGTCAGAAGTGGCAGCCGTCATACTTACATTAATAACACCCTTCTCCTGCATCCGGCCTGGTGTGTCGTGCAAGTCAGCAAACTGCACAGCTACCTGATGGTAAATGGGAATTAGGAATTCCTCCCGCTCCTTCAACTTGTTCTCCAGATCCTTCCGCTCAGCTAGGCTTAGCTCTGGGGTGCCTGCAATTAGATAAACCTGCCTGTCACCATGTGTGGTGACCAGGAGTCTCTCTGCACAGAAGCAGCCACAGTCCCGGGAAGTTCAGCACCGCCCACCCCATGGCCTGGCGCTCCATCGTCCTCTCGCTCTTTGCTACTCTTGCTGAGTAACAGGATTGTCCAAGATGCCAGGCCTGTCCTTCCCTTGCCACATGGAGCTCATATGTCCTCTCTTCCCTGTGGAGGTCACAAGTAAGAGTGACAGTGGCATCCGCTGTCCCCAGGTCTCTCCCTGAGGAGGGACAAACAGCCGCCTACAGGTATGTACCACTTGCTGACTGCCAGCCGGGCTCCTCCCTTCCCAGGAGAGGCCAGGGCTGGCACGCTGACACCATGCCCATCCCTGCTGACCAGCATTAGAGCAGCGGGACTGTTCCAAGCACGGGCTGTGGTGGGAAAGCGTCCCTAAGCTCCAAGTACAAGCCAGCAGTTCTTGTCCCCCAGTCACCTGCCGAACTTGGTAAGAACCTGAATAACTCCCAAAGCTGCAAGCCGCAGTACTTCATAGCTTCTAATCTCAGGTTTGGATACTCTTAACCTCAAATTAGTAGAAGCGAATCTAATTAGAGCCAGATCTGTGTGTCTTGTGTCAGCTCAGTGGATTAGCCCCTAGTTTCCTGCCTGGACTGCTACTGCCAGAGCCAACACCTGACCAGAGTGACAAAGACGTTCTAGTTCTTGGGATAAAAGAAAGAGGAAAAAAGAGAAAGCAATCAAAAAACTTCATTTGTATCAGTGCACTTATAAGCACATGATACCCTCACCCAATAGATAGGAGACTTTGGGATTCCTTATAACAAGGAGGACTCCCCCCAGGCCCCCCCCCCATCAACAGCATCCCAGTAGAGGTGCTGCTATGTTGTGCAGTTCTTCCTAATTACCCTCAGAATGGGATCTGCAATCAATACTGAAAATTTAGCTGTCTGCCTAGCAAGGAGGAGTAAGTCTAGCTGAAGGAGCAATAATAGGTGACAGCCCCTGGTGTTGGGGACAACCTGAAGTGCTTTGTCACCAAAGCTGACAAATAAATACATGAGCACAGGTGACGGGATTCAGAAGAGAAAGGTCTATTTCAAGCATGCCTGTCTGGGAACAGGCCTTGTTTTTCATACCACTATGAATCATATGTCACAAACAGCCTTGGGCTGCTGAGTGAGCCGTAAGTATTATACATAAACACATGTTAACAGAACAGGGATATAACTGTAGTACCTGGTTTGTTTTTTTTTAATGAGTTTTTTGGATGCCCTCTTTTTTTATTTTTATTTTTAAGCCCATTATTATTTTAAAATTGTGATGAAGGGTGTCAAAGACTGTCTTTTTTGTGGGCTCTCACATGGAGGGCAATTGCCGATCTGCCACGTGAAGCCCCCCGATGCCTCGGCAGCCTTCCTTCTAAAACAAGCAAACAGCACGAGTGCCCTGGGCCCCACGCTGCGGGATGACACGAAAGCCCATTCGTTCTAGTGGGGCTCTGCCTAGAACTGGTGGGAGGAGGGCTGGCTGGTGTCTTCTGAGATGAGCCCTTCTCAGTCAGAACACCCTCGACAGAGAAGCAAATGTTGTTTCTTCTCCACTGAAAGGAACCCAGACTCCCTGGAGAAATAGCCAATTCCTGGGCTAGGGCAGGGAAAATGTAAGATGAGCCTGGGACATATTGCAACAAAAAACTAAGGAAGTACTTAAAAAATGATTGGGACATCTCAGAAGAAAACAGGAGGCAGTTTGAAAGTGTTCTCACTGGCCAAATCTGGGACAGGCGGTGTCAAAATAAATAGTGACATTTGTCATATTTGTTATCAGAATATTTAGGGACTAAGATAATCTATGAGTCCATCCTGATATAAATAATTAAACAAGGGGAAGGGGAACACATTCCCTTCCAGGAGAATAACAATTAGGAGGAATGATGGCATTAGAAAAGCTCTGTTTTACAACCATCATAGTAACTGATTCTGCCCAGAATCATCAGTGGATACCAAAACTAGTGGGTGAAAGTTTGATGAGGAACAGGATAGTCACATAGTCTCACATTACCTCCTCACAACTCACTTATTAATTACAAAGGGGAAAATGGCAACTTTATAGTGGATTAAGCTAGGGCAGCAGTCCTCAACCCCCAGGCCAGGACTGCACACTAGGAACCTGGCCGCACAGGTGAGTCGCAGGCAGGGAAGTGAGCCCCACCAGCTCCCATAGCCGCTCTCCATAGTTCACATCAGCGCCACATGGAGTCCCCATCAGATCAGCAGCTGCATCAGACCCTCCCAGGAGCTCGAACCCCACTGCAAACTGCACATGTGAGGGATCCCTTCATGCTCTGCATGAGAATCCAATGCCCAATCTGAGGTGGCGACCCACTTCCCCCAACCACCCCTAGAAAAACTGTCTTCCATGAAACCGGTCCTTGGATTGGAGACCACTGACCTAGGGAACCCAACCCTAAACAGGTAATCAAAAGTTAACATCACCAATAATAGGACAGACTGACATTGTATGTCTCCTGATATGATATCCTGAGAAAGACTGAACACCACTTCTGCAATTTTCCTGCCCAAAATGCAGCATCTGAATCCAACCATGGGGAGATATAAGAAAAACCTGAGCTGCGGAAATATGCTACAAAAGTGGCCTGCACTCTTCCAAAATGTTAAGATCATGAAAGACAAAAAAAGGCTGAAGAATTATTCCAGATTAAAGGAGACTAAAATACTTGACCATGAATTGCAATGTGTGGTCTGGAATTAGATCTCAGATCTAAAAACTGAGAAAAAAGCTATAAAGGACATTACTGGAACAACTGGTAAAATTGTAATATGAATCACGGATTAGACAAGTGGTATTGTGTCAATGTTTATAGTTCTTGAGTTTGATAAATGTATTGTCATTATGCAAGAAAAAGTCTGTGTTCTTAGAAACACTCAATAAATATTTATGTATAAAGAAGCATGATATCTATAGATTACTCTCAAATGGTGCAAAGAAAACGTGTGTGGAACAACAGAGAGTGAGCAGCATACACACGTGGGCAGGCAAAAATGATACGGCAATGGGATGAGATATTAACAATAGGTAGATTTGGGAAAAAAGTATCAGAAGTTCTCTGTATTATTTTTATAACTATTCTGTGAAATTATATCAAATAAAAAGTTAAAAAATTAGGTAAGCTGGAAAAAAATTTTTCCTGGGTATCCACTGCACACAGTCAATAATCAAAGCTAATATTTATGGGGCACTGGGCACCATTCATATAAAGTGCTTTATATCTGTTAACTCATTTAATTTTCACAAACAACCTTGAGATTAGTGTTTGTATTATCCCCATATTACAGTGAGGAAACTGAGGCACTGAGAAGGTCACAAAGCTAGAAAGTGACAGAGCCAGGACTCAAATGCAGCAGTTTGACTCCCAAAGCTTTTGAGCACTATGTTAAGTTGTCTCTCATTTGCTTCCTTGGGGCAGAAGACAAGTGCTTCAGTAGTAGCATCCCTTTAAATTCAGAAAAGGCTAAGCGAGGATGACAGAATCCTGGCTGATAATGCTGAAGTTCCATCTTAGTCCCATTCCATAACTAAGATCAGGACAATGTCTCTAGTAATTCCCATTCTGTAGGTCAGATGTGATTTCCTAGGCAGAATTAAGATTTAGCTTCCCTTGTTACTGTGAGAGGAAGAACTAACACTACAGCAGGTGAAATCACAGCCCTGCGGGGCAAAGGCATGCCAGGATCATGGACAGGGCTGAGCAGGGAGTGCTAGACCCTTACAACATTCTCCTTCTGAGTAAACAACCAACTCTGCACTTGAATGCACATAGACATACACGTGGACCACATATAACACACCATTTGCTGAGCACTTGCTGTGCGCCAGGCGCTGTACTCAAATCTTTCAGGATCATACAGCTTGGAAGTCACCACACACAGTTCACGACTGTGTCTGTTAACACTGCTGCCAAGTTTAGTACCTCAGAGTTACTGAGAGCTTTCCAAGTGGCTTCACATACGTTACTTCTAATCCTTATAACAACCCAGCCTTACAGACTATCATTTTACAAACAAGAAAACCAAGGCTCTGAAATGTAAAGAGACTTCCCCAATGGCATCTCGCTCTTAAGGAGCAAAGTCAGGATTTACACTTGTTTTGCCTCTCTGCAAAGCCTGTGTTCTTCCACATTAATGGTACTGAAGGCTGCCAAACAGGTATCCTGCAAGTGGCCACAGAGGGGAACCGGCTGGAGAGTTGGTTTGTTTTGTTAGGGAGGAGTTAAGAGCAAGGCTCAGCATTGGCTGCAGAGGAGGGAGGGGCTATGGGCTGAGGAGGAGAGGATTCTGGAAACAAAGCTTTGGCTTTACCAAGTTGAAAGGACAGAGGAGGCTGGCTTCTAGGCTAACAAAGGTCTTGCCCACTCAATCAAGCTATTCTAGAGCTGTGAAAGAATAACAGAATAAACACCTATAACGCTCCGGCCCTCCTGAGACGAGGAAGACCACGGGGCATTCCCACAAAGGCTGCCTTGTTCGATGCCTTCAGTAATGCCTCTGATCACAGTTCAAGACTCACCTCAAAAAAGCATCAAAGAAAAAGATAGAAGTAGAGTATATGTGTGTTTTTAAATGCACATGAGAAGGCCAACGATGTGTGTCCTGTGTTTTAGGGAGGAAAAAAGGTTTTTAAAAATTTATTTCTAAAAATAAAAGGCTGCTCGTAAGCTAGTTATACCCTTGTGTTACACACCGAGGGCCCCTCTCTCCTTGTACAGCAAAGCAGCCAGCCCCGGTAATGATTTAGGGGAGATTAACAAATATGTCAATGTCTATTTTCTGCTTAATTTAAAAGCGGCGTCTATAAAGATTTTTGACTTCTGAACCCTGTTCTCCTGAAAGAAAGAAGGTAAGAATGAGGAGGGGGATAAAGAGTGATTATCCTATCATTGATCGTTTGTCAGAAGCATTTCTTATTCACTGGACTATTGTAAAAAGCTAAGCTCTCGATCAATCCTGTAAGCTCCCTGTACAATTAAATATCTTGAAATGGTTTTCTTTCTTTTCTAGCCAGATTGCAGGGCCTCAGGGTTTTTAGGAAAGCGAGTTGGTGTATACACGTGTGTGAGTGTGTTTAATATGCTACAGAGAGGAAAGTCATTCTTTTCTAGAATCCTATTTTAGGAAATGGCTGAAATGGGAGAAGAAAGGTGGGTCACTCCCATCCCTCTCTACCCAAAATAAAAAGTCCCGATGAAATCCTAAAAATGCAACCTCATAATTAAAACTTTTTAATATAAAGAGTTTAATAGATAGGAGGTATCACTAGTCTGATCAAAGAAGAAAAGCTAACATTGAGATGTTACTATGTGCTGGTGCTGTTTAAGTGATTTTCATTTCATTTTTTTTTTTTTTTGAGACAGGGTCTTGCTTTGTCACCCAGGATAGAGTGCAGTGGTGTCATCATAGTTCACTGCAACCTCAAGCTCCGGGGCTCAAGTGATCCTCCTGCCTCAGCCTCTGGAGTAGCTGGGACTACAGGTATGTACCACCACAACCAGCTGACTTTTCTGTTTTTTGTAGAGACAGGGGTGGGGGTGTGTGTGGGGGGGGTAGGTCTCACTCTCACTCAGGCTGTTCTCAAATTCCTGGCCTCAAACAATATCCCACCTGTGCCTCCCAAAGTGCTGGGATTATAGGCATAACCACTGCATCCAGACTTCATTCTCATTTAATCCTTGCAAAAGTCCTAAAAGATCACTATCTTACAGATGAGGAAACTGAGGCACAAAAAAGTTAAGTAACTTGCCCAAGGCCACGAGCTAGGAAATGTGGAGCGGCCATGTTGCCTTCTGGATCCTTGGGTGTGTGGTCTTTGGACTGAATCCAAATTTTACAGAATAAATCCTTTTAATAAAAGTTTGGATTTAGTCGAGGGGCTGCACTTGGGGATCTGGAGGCCCACAGGTTCCCGACCCCTGGCTGGTTTAAGACTTCATGCTCCTTAAACAAAACAATTTAAATTGACCCACGAGTACCTACAGCACAGTGGCTTATCAGGTGTTCCCTGGAGCCAGGGTACATTCAAAAGTCACATCTCTCCTCCATGGGCTCAAAGCTGAAGAGAAACTCCCCGTGGAAACAGCTGGTTTCTGCAGCAGGTGTTTCTCCCAGCCCTGACTCTGAAGTAGGGCAGGAGGAGGCCAGCCCTAGGCTATGTGTGAACAGATCACATCCTAGAAACACGATCTGGGGGAGGTGAGACCTTCGAAGCTTAGAATAAAAACCAGACTGGGAGATTAAAAATCTGCTGCTCAGCCAAGAGCACTAGGTGACCTTATAACAAATCTCTTAACCTTTTCTGAGCTCAGTTTCCTGTTTATGTAACAATAATCTTAATCTTGCAAATAGGAAAAATGTTTTATAAAAGAGTGTGATATTAGAGTGTTTTTAAAAACATTCTTAACTTTTTAAAAAGTTATACTAAGAAGCCTCTGTACATTTAAACCCACTTTTAACTTTTATGGGCCCATCTTCCTTTTCTTAAGAAAGCAATTTGCTTTGATTGGTTCGCTACTTATGATGCTAGAGATAAGAATGAGACCACCCTCCCCAGAAAGCTCCTGAATATCTCAGATATTAAAACATACACCCATACCTCAACCTTGAGACTGAAAAATCAGCATAAAAAAGACTGAAATCTTATTAAGATTCAGAAGTAGCTGTTTAAAAGATCTATGTAATCACATTTTCTATGTAGAAAGAAATTTCTCTATAAAGATAGTAAGATAGGGTGAAAAAAAAATTCTGCAGAACTATTTCTATATCCATAACAGGTGTGCCTTTCTTTACACAAAAGCATTCTTGAAAAACTGTGTAAATCAGATCCTGTTTTAAATGCCTTAAGGGAGCTATTTTATATGGAACCCTGCAGTGAATCCTTTGGTAAAGCAAATAATCCTTTTGTAATGGGAATAATTTCTCCCAATGTATCTAGTTTTTTTAAAATCCCATTTTCATATATCTGCTCTCCTTCAAAGGGGGCCATACCTATCTAAATACAAGTGCATTTGCATATTGATTTTAACAGCAATCCTCTCAGGGGATGTTTAACCCTAGAGTTCCTTGCAGTAGTGTTAGGGCTCTGCTATTTGTATTTTTAAAAATCATTATTGTAAACCCAGAAATTTCCAAATAGGAATAAAAAAATATATTACTCCCCCTTCAGCCCTGCCTCTGTGCTCCCACACAAACATATCCATATAATGAAATAGCACAGAATTCTCTCACTTCTGATAGAGATATGGCTCTGCAGTCTGTATTTTCCTTTCCTAATTTACTCTCCCTATGTCTGGAAGGTCAGAATACAGGGAACTGGGTCAGTTGGGACCAAGGGGGGAAGAGGGTGTCTCAGACATACTTTGATGACAGCTTTCTCTTGGGTTCACTCTAACAAAATGCCTGCCAGGTGCCTCCGGCCTAACAGAACTGTGAATCACTGTTTCCTCAGAGGAGACAAACCCAGGTACTTCTATAAATACAATCAGATTAATGGATCAGACTAAAATGACCCCTTCTCCTTCCCAGAAAATGTTGTCACTATTACACTAAGATGCATCAAGCCAAATGGCTTCTGAATCAACGTGAGGAGGTAGGTTTTCAGCTGCTGCTAATTGTGTGAAGGCACAATCCCATATCTACCTTCACGATAGAAAACCTTATGTTGTTTCTCATCAGCCTCCTTACCACAGAGGACACAGTGGCCACAGTGCTGGTGAGGACACTCCATGTACAACAGGTGCCAGGGTCAGAGGCCACTTCCTAGGCATGGGTATTGGAACTTCTTTCTTTCCCACTCTCAACTTTGCAGACAAGGACACCACTTTCTGCCTCAAACAAGCAACTCTGGCTCTTTTCAGCTTACATCATCTTGAAGATGGACACAAGGAGAAGGAAAAACACATGCAGCTCAGATACTTTTATCACTTCTGCCAGAAAAGCAACTTAACACCCTTGAATCCCTTAACCCAAGGAACAGTCATTTTCCTGTCACCCTGGCTGACAAGGAGGTGGCTTGGGAGGAAGGCATTCCTGATGATCTTTACAAATGAATATATCCTCCCCGGCCACAATACTCCATCTGCACCTGGAGCACCTTGGGCCAGGAGGCACGTGGGGTGCTGGGCAGGCCTAGAGGGGCCAGGCCAGGGCCGGCAGCAGTGCTCAGGCTGTCAGGGCACGCTCCGCGTGGGCACAGCCGAGGTGCTGCATGGCAGGCTGCCCGGCTGTCTGGGAAGGGGGCCACAACTGAGAAAAGGTTCTCCTAAGTGGCTCCTTTGCCCAGGTGCTCGTTGTATTGAGAGAGAAGGACAGTGGGGAAATCACAATTGCTTCACACTTGGGCTGGACAGTTCTCTCTCCATCTAAATTGATTTGTTATTTCTCTGTGAACACAAGAGAAGGGTAAGGATCCAGGAGAGGCCCTCAGGTCACAGCACTCAAGAGGCCAGGCTAGAAAGGCCACCCCGCTCCTTAGCCATTCTCCCTGCTGCTGGCTCTGTGAGGCAGTAGGGAGGATGTCAGAGAGACATAAAAAGGCCTGGGAGGGCTGTGGCTCTATTTCCAGAGAAGGAATTTAATTTCCTTACGGCAACCAAAGTTATAGGACATAATTCTCCCCTCAATGACTCTACTAAGCCCAGGTTCTGAGAATCCAGGGTCAGAACCAGTTCAGCAATGCAAGACTGGTATCTGGGCTTCATTCACTTTTCATTCTAATGTAATTCTTCCCTTTTTCTCTGTCAAGAATCACTGTATACACCATTTTCATACTTTCTGTTATAATCACAGACCTGCAAACTAGTAATTCAGGATGACAGGAAAAGGTCATTCACCACCTTCCTACCCCAACTAACCATACAGAATGACAAAAGGTCACTTTTTAAAAATAAAAATTCTGGAAGAGGTGGAGTTAGCTGCTCAGAAATTACTACTCATTATCCTGAGAGAATAAATAGTAATTACATTTTTGAACACAGTCGGTTGTGCACTGGTTTGTCTAAGTGATCCGTGAGTGCGCTCCCCAGTACAGATGCCGATTTGGGAAGAGACTGGGAACACAAGATAACATCCACTCCTACAGACTTTCTCCTAAATAAGATTTTCTCAGTGGAATTGGCTTTAGATTACAAAGGGAAAGAATTCTTGTTTAATTTAGACCAGGCCCACCATTCAGTTGAAGAAATCCAGAGAAAAGTAGAACGTAGGGAATGAGAATTCCATTCTGGGCTCTGACATACATTTATTTATTTATTTTGTATCTTGGACGATTCATTTAACCATTCTTTTTTGCATCAATTTCCTAATCTGGAAAATGAGGTGATTTTCACTGATTTTGTGAAAAAGGGTTTTTGGCAGTCTTTGATTCTAGGCATTGTGAAAGGAGCCAAAATCACTGCGAACCCCAAAGGCGCTGGGTTCATAGTATGTCCCATTATATCCAGATCTGTTGTGTCACAGATATGGCTGGGTGTGTATGATCTCCCTGAAAGACTGCAAATGCTTGGTAGGTTTCTTCTGGTTTTTTTCTGTATTTCCAAATGTGGGCCTGAGCCACAGAGAATGCTTGATAGCAAACATGGCCACCCACTTTTTCTAATGATTAAGACTGAAAAGAAAATATGTAAACTCCTGTTTGAAAAATGCTTTGTAGATTCAAAGTGAATGCACATTCATCTGATCCTCATATTAGCTAGGTGGGAGTATTTCCTCCACTTTATACATGAACTGATGTTTGGAGAAGTTAAACAATTTACCTGGAAGCAACATATCTAAGATTTGTACATAGTTATTTTTATTCCAAATCCACTGCTTCTGTTCCCAATCTGTCCTGGGCCAGAACCTGCTTCACATTTAGCAGACTAAGGGTTCTTTCTTGAGTGCCATCCTGGTCAAGGTTAAATAAATATGGTTTTCTTCAATGCAGATAGGAAATTGATAATGAGATGATTTGTAACAAATGATTAAACGGCCATCACTTGGAAATCTCCTCCCTCTCCCCTTCATGTGTTTCAAAAGTAAAAGGTGCTGGGTGAAGGTAGGAGCGACATCACTTTCCTTGAAGAGAAGGAAGCTTCGGCCCCACACCCCTCATCGTCCAGTCGTTCTGCCAACAGATACAGAGAGGATCCTTCTTCCTACCACCCAGTTACTCTGAAGGGATGATAACAGCCATTGGGGGGTTAAAAAGAGGCAGTGAACCCCCAGTTAATGAGTAGGAATTCAGCAGGCAGTGTAAGATAAATGGAGCTCTCTCTGCTTCTGCTAGAGTCAGCATGAACTGCGGCCCTGCGGCTTGTTTGTGGCAAATGGAGTGCGCGAAATATCAAAGGGCAGTGATCCAGAAGAAGACCGACTTTGACAAATTTTAAATTGGCCAGAAAGAAAACCAGCAAAAAAAAAAAGAAAAAGAAAAAGAAAAAAAAGAAAAAAAGAAAAAAAAAGAAAGGAAAAAAAAGAAATTATGCAATTCACTGTGTCCTGCAATTGCGGTGTTGCTGCCTCTGTACGAAATTAGTGGTAAAAACAGCAGCAACGATCGCTGGATGCTGGGAGCAATTATGAGCCATCTAAGTGAGATGCTTATCAGTGGCTGAAGCTTTTAGAGCTCTCTCTAGGTACAGTTGTAAGTAACTTGCTCTTGAGCTGCAGTTACTTTAATTAAAGTGTATGGGGTTGGTCAGAAGTAATTATCCTGTTTGGAAAAGAAAGAGAAAAAAACCACTTCAACAATACTGGGTGGCAATAGATTTTAGAAACAACTTTGCCAATTTCTTGTATGTGTGCATTTCCCATAAAAGGATCAGGCTGTGGTGGGTTAGTTATCGGTGGCTGCTGCCCAATGGCAAACAATGGGACACAAACAGGGTTTACTGTAACCCAAGTCACTGTGTTTGGCAAGTGACCTGGCTCAGGGCTCCAAATGTCTGGATGTATGGTCTCCCAGTGCAGGCAAACACACAGAAGTTTTTTCTGTCTCGGGATGGTGAGGACATAGAATCCACAAATAGTACTTTATTAATCAAATTACTACTTGGAACATAAAAAAGAGAGCAGCTCTCTTTTTTACTCCTTCCATTCATTGAGTATCACTCCCTTTTAAAGACAGTCTCTCTGTTCCTTTAGAAAAACAAAAGCAAAACCAACCAACCAACCAACAAAAGAACCTCAAGCAATTATCTTTACTAACATAGCAAGGGACTCAATGGGAGACCTGGGCAGAAAATCAGTGTTTTAAAAGAATCTGAAACTCATTCAGACTCTGCACTCAACACAGGACTCCCACAGTTTAGTCCTATGTTCTAATCATGAGTGCTTTCCAAAAGCTCTGAAAACAAATGAGCAACACAGTAATGGCTGGAAGCATCAAGCACGAATGCTCCCAGGCCCACTGCTGCCGTGTTTGGCAGCACACGGTGCGCAATCTTTACTTCCATTTCTCTGGCTCGGGATGACCCAGAACATTGCCTGGGTGGGATTCCAGCATTTCTATCCCAGGACACTGGCTCTCACATCCCTTAGAAATGAGGCAGGCTGCCTAAACACACAGCAGAAACAGGATATATTTAAGTCCAGCATATTCTCTGCCTGATTAGCTTGTCCCCCAACAGCAACTCTAGCTAATCATTCTCTACAAGGACATCTAAAAAGATGGGCTATTTGTACCATAAGGAAATATCAGAAAAAAAATCAGGCGACTTTTGATTTTTTAGGGCCCACTTTCCCTCCTATTACACACTCTATTTCATTCTACCAGGGTTCTTACCATATAGAGGACAGTAAATAAAGATTATCATGAATTTGATCAAATGCTTCAGTGCCTCCTCCCTTGGCCTATGAATGCACTCATTACAAATCAGCTGAATGGCTCATTGATTTGCCAGGAGGACAAGCAGACATACCCAATCGCTCAGCCAAGCGGATGTAGACTGGGTCCACCCGACGCATGGTTTTCACTAGATCCTTTCTGCGGAATTTGATTTCTACTGTCCCTTCTGGCTCCAGAACTGATCCCCTGGATCAGAAAGAAAGAAAACAAAACAAAACAAAACAGAAATAGAGACTCTTTAAAGGAAGGAGACAACAGAATGAGGCCAGTTACAATTTGTGGACCAGGAAATAGCTTCATTATGGTTTTGCCCACCCATGGTTCATAGAAGTCACCCCAGGGAGAAAAGCAGGCACTGGAGAAGTGTCTAAGTGAGGTATGAGAAAGGTCTTGCAAAAAGCAATTAAAATAATTCTCATTACCACACCAGTCGACTTCCATCTCAAAGGGAGAAGAATACAGATTCCACCACCTATAGCTGATAAGGGTAACGGAAATCACATTATTTTCCAGGAAAAAAAAAAAAAAAAGATACCGTAGGCACAGTGTTAGGGGAACTCTGGCACTCAGGCTGTATAATGAGGGGTCAATGCTGATCGTCTATACCACAGCGGTCAGCCTGCAGGTAGGACTCTGATCAGACATACTAGCCCAGGCCAAGCAGGAGGTAAAACATTCTGCCCATTGCTACAGAAATGAGCAAAGGTCTCAGGGTTATTTTGAGTGTATACTAATGATGTTCTATCACCAGTAACTTTGCTCTAAACACGTTTTAAAAAAAAAATTTTTTCTTTTAAAAAAAAATTATAGCTAATATTTACTATGTAGATGGCACTGTTCTAAGTGCTTGCATATAAATCCTCACAACCACCCTACAGCCAGTCTACATCTACTATGAAGTAAAGTACTGTTATTATCCCCATTTTACAGATGAGAAAATTAAGGCACAGGAAGTTAAGAGACTTATCTAAATGTAGCAAGTAACAGAGGTGGATTTAAAACCAGACAGTTTGATTCCAACATCTGAAGAGGAATTGTCTTTGATCTATCAGATCCAGGGCCAGCTTAGGACTTAAAAATAATAAACCCCTTAGTATAGAATTCTAGTCTAGTGATTTGACAGTAAAGCTACCACACTCTCGTAAGCAGCTTTTTTCCATTGTTGTTATTGAGACAAAGTCTCACTCTGTCACCTTGGGTAGAGTGCAGTGGCATCATCATAACTCACTGCAGCCTCCAACTCCTGGGCTCAAGTAATCCTCCTGTCTCAGCCTCCCGAGTAACTGGGACTATAGGTGTGCACCGCCATGCCTGGCTGGGTTTTTTTTTCTCTTTTTGGTAGAACCGGGGTCTCACTCTTGCTCAGGCTGGTTCTGAACTCCTGAGCTCAAGCGATCCTCCTGCCTTGGCCTCCCAGGGTGCTAGGATTACAGGCGTGAGCTGCTGTGCTTGGCCTCCTAAGCAGCTTTTGAAGCAGCTTTTGAAGCTGAATTTTGAGGGGAAAAAGAGAAGCAAGTGTTCCAATAACATGACTGGACAATGAGAATGTGCAATGCAGGTGCTGTGGTGCACCTCAATGACCATGCAGTTCATTCTATAGACAAGGAGAAGCAACCCGCAGCCCAGGGAGAGTAAGGACTACTCCAGGTTTCTTGCTAGCCAGCTGCAGAGCTGGATTAAAACCTTGGACCTCCAGACTGACAATTCAGTCTTTCCACTCCAACTCACTTTAAGCTCCCTCTGTCACACACCTAAGAAAGAAATAGTGAATAGGCATATCTGAACAACAAATAGGAGAGAGTCTCTCTCAGTTTAGGGGTGCCTGGAAGAGAGGACTTCATGATAAAAGAATCTGGGATGGGAGATTACGCTGAGGAAACCTGACTCTAGCCTGGTTTCCTTCTCATGCAAGCAGACACTGTTTAGCAAGCTTATTCTTCTGACCTTGGCGTCCTTTGGGAATGGACAGATTTAAATAAAATTCTCTTGGTTATAATGTTCTCCAGAAGGAAGCCAACAGCTGGAAGGTCCCTAAAGGCAGTGAATGAATACACGGAGTGCACGCTACCTGCTTTCTCGGTCAGCATACATCTCCATGTGCCGGGGGTTGATGGTGGGGTCAATCACAACCCAGGAGCCACCCCGCAGCTCGGCCTGGGGAGGGATGTAAACCAACACAGGCTGGGAGCACTCCCTCAAGCTGTCCACGATGTAGGCACCAAACTTTAGCACTTGGTCATACATATCTACGGAGAGAGACAAATTAGAAAACATAAAACTTATCTGCCCCAAAGCAATGCTTCCAAACATTGTTCACATCATGGCACACATAGATAACACCTGGATGGCACACTATGCCTCCATTGAGGAGGCTGCTCATGGCCAGGCTCCTGTTCAGCCACCTTGAAGACTAAAGGGATTGGAATCTCCACCTGTAATCCACTCAGGATGCCAGAGGATCTTCAAAAGCACAGGACAGCAACAGAGAAATGCACTTTCACAAGACACAGTGTGTAAGCCTTCCAGATTGCATTTCCATTTTACATCCTTCCTGAACTTCTGTACTCAGGTTTCACCACATTAATTCACACTTGCTGTAAAAACATTGAGTATTTTTTATGTCAATATGTGATCTCTCCCACTACATTAAGTTTTTGGAAGGATCTATTCTAGTTCTTTTCAATTCCTGTCATACTTAGCATAGGATGAGCTCTTAGAATGTGCAACTAATGGAAATGGATCCTTCAAAAATGTTATCTTTAAAAACTATCTTTCATCTTTGTATCCCCATTGTTCTGCCCAGTGCCTGAACATAGTTGATGCTCAATAAATATTTGCTGAATGAATGAATGAGCATATACACACTTTGGAAAGAATATAATGAGAAAGAAAAAACAAATTAATTCTTTAACAGTTGCATTTTTATAGGGTACAATGAGAGATAATTTTACGAAATAAAGGAAATGTCATACAAATTCATTCACTGTAAGCCCCCCAAGGCCAGGAGCAGCCTGAAGAAAAGGACCCTGGTGCATAAATAGAGTGAGTCCTTGGAAAGTTGGATCAGTTATTTATTTCCCAAGTTTTTATGGACTTCTTCCCATTTCCCAGCTCACTGAAGTCTAAACATTGCTAAAGTTTTAGGTTTATGAATCCAGATGTTTAATGAGTACTTCAGTGGAGCCACAATGGATCCTTTCTAAACACCAAATAACAGGTTCAACCGAGTTCAAACTTTCTTATCAAAGAGAGGATCTTAATTTGGAATAAATCAATTCTGGAAATCCATGGCAAAGAAGCATTTTTCAGGAAGTTAAGAGCAAACCAAATAGAAATTGCTTTCATTGTGGTTACTGGCAAATTAAACTGCCACCTTCTCTAAAGTAAAAATGGCTCTATATATAAACCTTCAGTGAGCATAGTTCACTGCAAAGCGCAGGCTCTCTTGCCCCAACCTAGCTTGTCTATGAAGACTTCAGACGTTCCAAGTTGTCCCCGGAAACACTCCCTACCCTGTGTGGAATGTGTATGGTTATATGCTCTGTACATATGATCAGAGCAAAGACATTTATTCTTTTGGGAGGAAAGCAAAGACCAAAAAAATTTACTGCTAATTACACAAATGCTGTATGAAGAGCAGAGAATAAAGGACTTTAAGCGCTTTACGCTAATTTTGTGGTTATGAAAATAATTGCTCAGTTCAAATTATTTTAACTAAATTAATTCTTTAGTGGATATTTCAACCAGTGCTACATAATAAAATAATTGTGTAATTAGCAGTACATTTTTCAGTGCTGCCAAGAGTACAGTCTCAGAGCAAGTAACAGAAAGGAGTGGCCCTCAATGGTGTCGTGCATCGAGAAGAAATGGAAGGCACAGATAAAAGGAGAAAATAAAACAAAAAAAGACAGCACAAAAAGTCATTTTACCTGAAAAAGAAAAAAATAAGTTAGAGTTAAGTGAAGACAAAGTTTCCAGCCTTTTCACTCACTTCATTTTGTTAAGGACCTATCTACATCAAAATCGATCTTTGTGTTATCTATGATTAACAGATCCAGCTGTCAAAAAGAAGGGGAGAGATTTTATTTATACTGTATTTTCATCCATTTCATTTTATTTTTTATTTTATTTTATTTTATTTTTTTTTTTGAGACAGAGTCTCACTCTCTTGCCTGGGGCGAGTGCCGTGGCGTCAGCCTAGCTCACAGCAACCTCAAACTCCTGGTCTCAAGCAATCCTACTGCCTCAGCCTCCCGAGTAGCTGGGACTACAGGCATG